>JACEVL010000177.1:1229118-1264118 GCA_020284085.1 Aporrectodea caliginosa | reverse complement strand
CTCGGCAATCCTTAACAGATGCTTAATTGTTGGTATCCTGAAAAGCATGTTTACTTAAATGTTGATGCGTGTCATCGGTAAAAGATTGTCGAAAGCTCTACACAAGTCGACAAGAAGGAGGCGGAGCTCTGCATGCCACTTGGGTTTACCAACTAAGCTTACATCTGTATAGTAAAAATTCGAAAATGTCTGCAAGCTGTCGTTTAAGGCTTTTGAGCGAGTAAATCACTATGATGTATGTGTACATTGCAAAGGGCCTACTGCAAAGTGCACATGATAGGTTTGAAAATAGGTCAATTACGTCAGTAAAAAATCAAGCTGCGAAATTGAATCAATAAGTATGCAATAATAAAATCATATTTACGCTAAAGCTTTAAAAGTTGAATGTATATGAAACATTATGCATTAATGCTTGATGACTGTTATACTGCATGCATGCAGCCTGAAAGTTGCCGAGAAAGGCCTATAGTGTTTTAGATATAAATGTAAAAGGATAGCGTTCAAACGCCCATTGTAGTGAACAGTTTTAAATTAAGACAATACTGAGTTATGCCATAATATATATATATATATAGTCGATGATATCAAGTTCCTATGGTCATAGGCGGAGACTTGGTCTTGGGTTTGAGGGGACCGTTTGCTGGGGATTTGCCCCCTCCCCATCTAAAATTTTTTGAATTTCCACACTGTAATGGTAGCATTTTAAGCTGTCATCTGAAAAAAATTGTACTATAATTTGAGTGCTGATAGGAACCAGCTGTCACTCGTAGCTTACATGTAGTTTGAGTCGTGTTTGAGTTTGGGGAGGGGTTTGGAAAGGGGATGTGACCCCTCCCTATCTAAATTGTTTTGAATTTCAACACTGTAACGGTAGCATTTTAAGCTGTCATCTGATGAAAATTGCTCTATAATTTGAGTGCTGATAGGAACCAGCTGTCACTCGTAGCTTACATGTAGTTTGAGTCGTGTTTGAGTTTGGGGAGGGGTTTGGGGAGGGGATGTGACCCCTCCCCTATCTAAATTTTTTGAATTTCCACACTGTAATGGTAGCATTTTAAGATGTCATCTGAGCAATATTGCTCTATTATTTGAGTGCTGATAAAAACCAGCTGTCACTCATAGCTATTATTATTATATTCATGAAATATTTCAGAAATATTGGGGGATATAAGCAGCTCCGTCCCCCCACCTCAAGTTTTTGGGGGGACCGTCCCCCCCTGTCCCCCCTAAGTCTCCGCCCCTGCCTATGGTGAAACATCGCTTGTATTCTACAGATTGATTTTCCAACATCTCTGCGTCCGTAATCTAGCCTATCTATGAAATTTATATAGCGCTCCTTCAAGATAACTACCGGACCCAGGTCCGGTCAAAAAGGATATAGTTTCTAATAAAATACAGCCCGTAAAAACAAAGTTTTTTACTATATCCATCTAGTATCCTATAATGCGTCTTACGAAGCAGTTACCTCTACAAATATATAGTCCGCGTTCATTTTACAACATAGCGTCCGTTTAATGATGCAGCGCGCCCGTTTCTGTTGCAGCCAATGGCAACGCTGGCCAATGGCAACGCTGCGTTTCGGAAAAGGGGATTCCCCGATTCGAAAAGTTGAGTCCCCGATTCTATAAGCTAGCCTTTTTGGGGAGCTGAAATTTTGATAGAATGAAGTGTGTGCGAGGGCGAGTCTATCTGCCAAGTTTCACGACGATTGAATGATTGTAAGTGATCGAACTAGTCGTCGCAAGATTTGACTTTTTAGCCTGTGGCTCAATCAATCAAGCAATCAAGCAAGCAAGCAAGATTTCCGCAAGTTAAACTAGATGGATAAAAAGAGCCATGGCAGAGAGGTAGGGGTCTGCGGGTATACCCGTACCCGCGGGTTTACCCGTACCCGACCCGTACCCGCGGATCGGGTACGGGTCGAGTACGCATTTCACGGGTCGGGTCGGGTACGGGTATACTATAGGGTCATCACGAGTACGGGCATACCCGGTTTTACCCGTACCGAAGTGAAGTTTTGGGGTTATATTGTCACCGTTACATATAATAGAGAATGTAGGCGCACAATGGGCCTGACCGGGTCTGCAACGTACTATTAACAGTTACTTAGTGTTCTAGGTGACAGTATATAGACTATGGAGATAAAATGTACAATGCAATTGAGACAGCACAACTGTTGCATGTAACCGGTACTACTACTGCTACTATCATCATCATCAGCAACAGCAACAGCTTATTTATTGTTATTGCTACGTGCTGAGTTGTAATCCTATTGACATGGTAGGGACAGCGACTGTGGGAAGGCGTGCTAATGACGTGACGGGTACTGTACGGGTACGGGTATACCCGCGGGTACGGGTATACGGTCGGGTAGTTATTTTGAGTACGGGTCGGGTACGGGTAGCGGTTCTGTGTTACGGGTACGGGTCGGGTAGAAAAATGCTCTACCTACCCGCAGACCTCTACAGAGAGGTCTCGCGGTATACGAGTACGCAGGTCAGAGGGGAGGCTATTTCAAAGAGAAGGACCCACGATCGAGAAAGCCCGACGTCGTCAAGAGGTGACTTTATGGTTCCGCATGCTCGCTCTGAGCATGCGGAACCATAAAGTCACCTCTTTGTTCAATATACTTTGGAGCGTCGAGTCCATTTGATATTTTGTTGCTCAAGAAATTGTTGTCCTGTTGTCGTTGTTGCGTGAATGTGTGTGGGCTTGTGTTAGCGTCAGCTAAAGTGGCCTTTGACCTGCATATATATATATAGCAAGTTCATCATGCAGAAGCATTCATAATCATTGCAATTTTAGGGCTATGATATAAAGGCAACGACGTCCAAAGACTGCAACATGTGCACTGATGCAACACCACTGATGTGTTTAGTCTATCGGTGGCGCTTTATAAATGTTAGATAAAAATTACAGTTTACTATGGTAAGACCTTGTTGGTATAGGACTTGTGTTGTGGGTTTCATCAATCTCCGTAACATGCAACTGTGTCATGCATCGACTCTCAACTATTCACGGTGAACAGGTTGGCATGCAGTTGAGCAGTGCATGCATGCATGGGACGAAAGTGCCAATATGTTTGCACATCATTAGATATTCGTACACGCTTTACATGTATCATGTATGCATTTACATAGCGCCTCTTGGGGCATCACCAGGGCGCTGACGTATATGCGGCTTTCTACTATATATACAAGCAGATCTAAAAGTACTGTGTGGAGATGCCTGTGGCGTAACACTATACGTATTTATTGAAGACTGTTGGCATTTTGTTGGTTACATGCTATTATAATAGATGCATACATGCATGCATCCATGTAATTAATGAACAGTTATGCCGTTATACCACTACCGGTATACATATCCCATCAAAATGAAATTCTATTCAGAGAAATCTGTCAGGATTACCTTGGTCTCGAGTGTGACATGAAAGAAATCCACGCATGCACTTATACGCCGATGACGACATATATTATACACACACGAACTCTGTCAAACGCTTTGCCATATTATAGCGACGCCGCCACGAAAGACGTCGGGTCACGTATCGTTCTAGAAGAGTGGACACGACCACGTCGCCACCGCCGCCGCCACACTTGCTTGCGTTTGAACTTGCTGGAGGAAAGAGACGGTTATAACGTGCATTCTTATAATATGCCGCCGTTGCAGTCTTGTTTTCTTGCGAATTATGTATTCCTTCTCATGCACAACTTGTTCACGATTTCTGTGTGTTCAGTTCATCGCGCCGCGATCTTTGCCCCTGATCGGGCATGCCTGCGGAGACCAGGCCGGCGAAAGATCTGATGGCCCGGTCTGCATGTGTACTCAACCGGCGACGGCTGCAGGGCCTCCTCCGTCCGTCCGCAAGCCCCTGCAGGCGGAGACCGAAGGTGTAAGCAAACCAAGCCGACAATACGCGCGGACAGAGTTCTACGTTTAGGGACGGGACTGCGTGCTGTCTCTGTCCCATGATGAGGGAACTGACTCCACCGTCAAAGACCGCTTCGACTGCTCATGAGCGCTGGTATGTTTTAAGAGTCACGCTTCGCTGGTTAAGCCGCCGTGGCCGAAACGTTCCGTGTGTGTAGTCGATGCGAAGACACTGTGTGTTGTATTATGTTTGCACACGTATACACATACGAAGAACAGGCATGTGTATACGATATATAGAGCGGTGTTTGAGTTGCAGAAGTCTATAATGTAGGTCTACTTTTTGTAAACGAATATCGCCACATGTCCGTGCATTGATCGACTGCAATTTAGTAGTCGGCGTTCTGCTATTTCTCTTGACGCAAACACATCTTTTCTTATAAAGCAGAGGTCACTTAGTTTAATATTATACTAGGACAGGCATGGGCAACTTCTTTTAACAGAGGGCCGCCCTAAGATTTTAGGAGCGGCTCTGCAGGGGTCGTATATGAGAATTGCGGGCTAATATTTCCAGACATTTTCCCCAGAAATGAGATCATGTTAATTTCATTCAAATTAAATATTGCAGAATAACCAGTAAAGTAATTGAAGATAATTTTTTTCATTGTTTCCCTAATTTGTGAGTCATTGCTCCGAAACATTTTATTCTTATTCAGACCTGCAACCTTTCAGACCTATACCAATATCAATTGGGGAAGCACCCTCTATCGCCATATCTTTAATAGAGGCCATCACCCCTATCCCCTCTGCCTTTACGCCCGTAAAGACGGTGCACAATTTTTCTCAGGTTATTATAATGAAAATTGTGTGTATATACACCTATGCACGTGCGCGTATATTTAACTGACCCACGAACACGTTTGTCAACAAAAGGCGCTTCATCAAAATAAACAGAATCAACCGGACCTTATAGCACTGACCTTCTGACCTTTGCGGGTTGCGTGGATGTGACCTGCGTTCTTGGCTTTGTGTAGGCTGTGATTTCATGCACATCAGTGAGCGTCAAATCGTGGGAGGGTTGTCCGAATAAGAAGGAGGGCAATTAAAAGCCCCGAAAGGGTTGCGGTCGGCGCGCGCTTAGAGAAACACAACAGCGCGGCTCTGCTTTTGTCAGAGGTCGTAGTACACAAGGGGTCAATATTTGATTTCCGCACGATGCCAAGCAGTAAATAAGACACCGTGAATCGTGCATGCTCAGAGGAATTAATATCGATCAGTGGTCAAAGTGCTGGAGTATCAAGTATACCAACAGAGAGGTTGGGGGTTCAACCCCCACCAGAGCAGAAATTTGTTTCGAGCACCCTGTTCCACTCGCGCCCTCTAGATATATATAGCTCCATTATAATGAACTCCGCCCCTGATCGTTTTCTGTCAGTGCCAGTCCCAAGCGTGGATAAAGGAGGAGGGCGACGCTAATGATCTTTGTAATCACACAGTGTCGTTAAACTGAAACTCCATTATAATGATTACACTGACCGTATACTGGCGAGGGTGTAGACAAGTCAACACTCAACAGCCATCATATGCCGAGGCCAAGAAAAATGAAGTCGAGTATACACTTCATAGCTATGGCTGCCTCCGTGGGCGTAGCCAGGAAAAAATTTCGGAGGGGTTTTAAGTTTTTTGAGGGGTTACATTGGAGATGGTCGCAAAGTCAAGTTTTTTTTGTATTTCGCATGTAAAAGCAAATAAAAAATTCCGGAAACTTATTTCAAGGAGGGGGTGGGGGTGGTTGAACCTGTAAACCCTCCTAAATACGCCCATGGCTGCCTATCAGGCTGCATGGCTTTAGGGACTGCTCTTCTTCTTATTATTATTCTTTGATTCATTGGTGATGGGTGAATGAATTTCGGTCAAGAAGATTTCACGCGTAGAGTGGTCGAAGCACCTTTCAGCTGATGGTTCTGTTAAGCATAAACTCTTCGTTGGTGATGGGAAGTCCATGCCAACTGCTATGCTGCAAAGGGGCAGCAATGCGAAAGGGGTTAGGGAACAACGAGGGGAGTCCATGGCTCAGATTCCGGTGATGTAAAACAATCCCCCTTCACGCACTTTGTCCTCTTCTAAATGGCAGAGTCGGTGAGTATACATTGAAACGAAATTTCGATTCACGGTTTGGCACGCAGCGAAGCAAATGCATCTCTTCATCAGAGGTTATGCGTCTTAATTCTGCGACTGCAATGCGATCACCCATGCGAAACGACTCCGTCTTCTTTGGCAGCGATTGAATGGTCCCGTGTTGCGGACAAATATATATATATATATATACATATATATACACATACATATATACGCATAATACATATATATAATGACAGGTATAAGATACGTCAATGGAACTATTGTGCCGATGGTATATAGGCTCTATATAGGCGCTAAATAATTGACGTGTCATTTTCGACTGCCGCTCGAATATAGACAGAGTACATATTGCCTAGGGCTGAAGAAAAACATCCTTTCTTTCAGGACATTCAATTACATGCGGACACGAGAACAAAACACTCTGCGATCTATGAAAGATTTCTGAAAGGAATGTTTCGAAATTAATAGTCACAGATAATTGGAGGCCATCCCACGAATTTTGTGTCGTCATGCATGCACGAGGTTCTTTCGTATAGTCTTATTAGCACATGCAGTTCGTTGGAAGGCTCTCATTGATACCCTAACCTGTACAAACAAACCCATCCATTTTGCGGTACGTCTAATGGGCCAGCCATGGTTCCTGATCAAATAGGGCGTTAGACGGTATTGTATTGGCTGTGTATAGGCCGATGGTTAGGCCGATAGCGATTGCTGAATGGTGAGTTTACAGTACATCAAACATTATTAGGTGGGAGTCGATGATATATGTGATACAAATTCAATCCACGATTTATTCAATGGGAAAATATTTCGTGTAGTCTCTTTGTGACAATCGGATCGTGCAGTCCGTGCATGGTATACGAGACTGTCGTGTGTTATCTCACGGAGTCTTAATACTTTAATGTCACCAAACATTTCTGCTAAGCTGTTTATATTTAGTGCACATTATTTGGAAAAGATCGTCGCAGGGCGAACACTTACAAACACATAGAACCCATTCAGGTCATTCATAATGTGTTGGGGATGCGCGACAGTATATAGTGGTTAGCGTGCTGGACTGTCAATCGACAGGTCGGGGGTTCAAATCCCCTCCAGGGCATGAGATTTCGATTCCATCTGCTCCTCCTATAACCATCTCAGTTATGATAACTACACTGAATGTACGCTGTCGTTGTGCATGAGAAGATGAGACGGCGAGGGAGACGGCTACCCACTCGCCCTCATATGCCGAGGCTAAGAAAAATGAAGTTGTTAACACTTCATACCCAAGGCTGCCTCAAAGGGTAGCTTAATTAAGGGTTGTCCTTCTTATGAAATGCTGACAACAGCGAACACTCCGGACACACTAAGAACTTCGTGTAAGATACTCCAGCGCTGTCTTGGGTAAGCAAGAAAGTAAGGACAGTCCATTAAAGCTAGACTTGAGGCAGCCATGCATGGTACGAAGTGTTAGCAACTTCATTTTCTTAGCCACAGCATATATGAGGGCGGGTGGCCAGTCCTCTCTCTCGCCGTCTCATCTTCCCACCGACAGTGTACGGTCAGTGTACTCACTATAGCTGATTATAGGCCAGGGCCCAGATGTAGCTGAGATCTCGAGCCAAATTTCTGCCCTGGCAGGGATTTAAACCCGCGACCTCTCGATTGACAGTCCAGCACGCTAACCACAACACTATCAAGCCCCTCATTTACCTTGGCTGAGCAAACCAACGTATACTCGCTCTGAATGCAAATGACGGCGGGCTTTACGTCTTCGCGAGTCTATGCACTTGTGAGGAGTAGTCAGTCATCCAAGTTTTGACAAATACGGTTTTTAGTTTCGCAGCGCATGTCCCGTTAGCGTATACCGCAAAGCGCGCCGCGGTTGGCACTCGACATGAAAGCAGATCGCAAACGATTTCTCGCGAATCAGTCTCAAGTGATTTCAATCGCCGCTGAAGCAGAGCAGACGAAACGGCGGCGAAGGCAAAGGATTCCTTCCGACAGAGGCTGTGTACTCGGATGACCCCTTGCTCTGTGGTCTCTTGCTTCGAGTCCGCCGCCTTGACAGGCACTTGACCATGCAGGACTATGTGTCAACAGCTGCGTAGAACGGGAAATGAGATAACTGCACAGCCTACCAGATTAAGTATGCGCTGCAAAGAATAGGTTAAACTCTATCAACAGCAGATATATTATGTGGGTTGGATGCTACGCGCAAAAGTATAAAAACACATTCATTGTTCCTTGTATGCAGTAGTGCAGCTATTGGAGGTAAATGTGACCGATTGCAGTATTTGTGTACAAGTAGACGTTCTTTACAGATGCCTCGGTACCAGACAAGTATGTGATAGAGATGTTATTAATTTGTGTGTATACAGCACATCGTTTGTCCAATCCTTCTTTGATATCTCACTTACTCCTTTCTTCCTTTCTTCTCTTCTTCCTTCCTTCTTCTTTTCTTCTTTCTTCCTTCCCTTCTTTTCCTCCTTCCTTCTTTTTTTCCTTCCTTCCTCTTCCTTCCTTTCTTCCTTCCTTTCTTCTTTCTTCTTTCTTCTTTTCTTCTTTCCTTCCTTCTTTTCTTCTTTTCTTCCTCCCCTCCTTTCTTCTCTTCTTCTTTTCTTTCCTCTCTCTCTTCCCTGCTTCCTTCCAATCTTAATATCGCCATTCTTATTTTTATATTTATTTTCCCACCCACATTTCCCTATAGCTTAATTATACTCATCGAACTTTAATAGTCTTATTTTCAAAACATATATATCTCACTTACGAATAGTCTTTTTAAAACCATATAATAATACACACACACACACATATATATATATATAAAATGCCTGTTTTCCCACTAATCATCCCTGCTTTCTTCATTCGTTCCTTCTTTCTCTCTATCTATATCATATGATCATTGCTAGGCCTATACTATATACATCTTTTATACAACTGTCCTTTTTGCACTTCCTCCCTTAAGACCGTTTCTTTTGTACTGCACTTGGGGTTAATGCCACTCCACAGCTAGAGACGAAGCAAAGAACTGGTTTTTAAGTCGAAGTCCTCTGAAGAGCATCACAGAATGATCCTCTGGGGCTAAGAAGAAGAGAGGAGCAGCGAGCAAATATTGACAACTCATCACAGATCGACAGTGGCATCAGAATAGCCCTCCAGCAGTCTATCTGTCTCTGCGGCACTCCAATTGGTTAAAGAGTCTTCGCATGAACTGAATGCCATCATGCAATATATACTTCAGTGGTCTTAGTGTCCGTCTGCGCCGCTAGGTGGCACTTTGACCGGAAGTCGGTGTCCGCGAAACGACGACATGATGAAAACAGTCAATGATGGAACTCCCTCGCTCCCTCTTTCCCTGCATGCCTCCGCAGGTAATTTCAATTAGACTAGAGCAAGGATTTGTGTGTATATGTATACGAGCTATACTTCAACACAATAATACAATAATTCGATTGCTGTATATACATTACAATAAGAATTATGACACCTGCTTCATCCATGTATATGCAACTTTAACATGTATACATCCATGTTGTATACATGGCCTATGTACATAAATACACGAACAACTAAATACAGACAAAAAACCTCGCCACTGCACTTCGGTTCCCTATAGGATGTCAGGCAGCGCCAGTTCCAAGCCTGGTGGAGGAGGAGGGCGACGCTAAGGGATTCTTAGTTCTCTGATCAATTTTACGGGCAAATAAACAACATAATTGGCGTTTGTCTTACCACACCGTATACGCGTATACCCTATACCTAACTGTTCATGTAGCCCTATATATAGAAGTGTATCCTTTTGCATGGGGGGGAGGGGGTCAATCAAAAGTGTCTGCTGTTTGCAAAAGGAAATGTGTTTGTTGCCATAGCAGACAATAGACACATAAAATACATAAAATAATGAGCCATGGTAATGTTAGAGTTCTCTAAGAAATTAATAGCAGTCGTCTTCTGTGGTGACACGCATCTCCAAGGTACCTATACGGTCAGTCCCTCGTCGTCAACCGCAGTAGCAGCAGCCACGTTGACCTGCTTCCGTCCTCATCCATCCATCAGTCTCCCGATGACAGCCGTCTGTTCGTCCGGATGCGGCGGCGGACACCGTCGTCGGCTGCTGAGGCAAGAGCATCTGCTCCGTCGTCGTCGTCAACGCGGGTCAAGGGAGCGCCGAATGTAGCGCCTGGCCGCGGGTGGGGACGCCACCCAGGCCGGTCGCCGATAACATTCATCGGGTCCTTCTCCACCGTCCGTCGACGAAGGGTCCTTGTGTGGACGGCGGATGGAAGAAGGACCGACGGACGGACCGACGGATGGACGGACGGACGGGGCAGCGTGTAAATTTGTATTTCTGCTGACGCGTGAATTGTTCGATCACGGCCGGCGTCCCATGGGGCTTATCGCCTCCTGGCAGACGGTCGACGACGCTGCCCGGCTTAGCCTGAGCGATAATGTGCGGCCATTATGTCGTCGCGACTGGCCATTCATCTGGCCATCATTAATTGACGCCGACCGACGCACGAACGCACTCGCACACCCACTCACCGGTCTCCTATGCTCACCGTCCAACGCCTTGCTTTCCCCCTTCCAACCCAACAGAGGAACGGATGGATGGACGCTGTGTAAGTATGCGTTCGAAGGGGTTTGGGAATCGGCGCTATTTGGCCCACGCTGACTGCTGTTGTATTTGCAGTAGCGCGTTTGTAGAGAGCATTTGTATAGCGCATTTATAGTAGCCCCTGAGCGGGTGAAGCTCTTCTGAGTGGATCCAGATCGAGATCTTTATAAAGAATAAAGAATACCTATATGACAAACGAGCAAAGACTGCTATATGGCTAAATCTCGAGCCTTTGCCTTCATTGACCCTCCACCATGAAACCATGCAGCTCCCTCCTTCGACACGTTCCTCCTTATTAAATGCATGGTGGGCCGAGTTTCTTCTTTTTGTTGTCTCAATATCTCTTTCTTTCTCTGGGTCTCTCGCACTGGGCGCGCCTCTGATTGGTGTGCACTGCGAGAGGCGCTATATACAATACAATACAATACAATACAAAAACGAAACAAAGGCAAACAAACATGTATAGAACACTTGTTTCCAGTCCGTTAGTAGAAACTCAGAAGGTAAAAGACAAAGGTGTATATATACATACAGTTGTTTACAGTCTTCCAAAGGTAACTCATCGGAAGAAATGTGGTCCAAATCGGTTGAAGCGAAAACACAACCAGAACAATATACTTTTTTCAAAACTTACGAATGGCTTTAAATCTTATTTTTTTGGAAACAGGATGCTGCGATATGAGATGAACCCTAGCAACAGTTGCGTTGGAAATCATAGATTCTTTAACTCAAGACGACTTTGTATAAACAAGCAGTGACGCTTCTAATTCACCCAATAAAACATAAATAAACGTTGAGCTCTATAACTTGAAAAAGCATGCGCTAAGGATTTGGAAACTGTTGATTCCAGCTGGCCAGTTTTAGAGAGAACTGATCATCTTTACGTGGCGCCATGTAGATTTTAAACTATGTTTTACAGCTACGAAGTTGAAATTCAATCTACATATAGCTCCGCTCTTATAACTGCGGATTGCCGCCAACTGAAACCAAAGTTTGATGCGCTATCAGCTGATGCGTAGTGCGTTTGGAACCAACACGGTAGAAGTCACTAATTGCAATAACGCGTAGATGTTTTATCCCGGGCTTTACAGGATCGCAGGAACGATTTGAGATAAGATCTGCACCGCGGAGCCATGGGTGACTCTGGCAGTATTCGATTCTGCCCTGTCTTTTAATTACCGCGTCTTCGTTCCGCTTCTTTATCGCATCCGGACACCAGAGGCCGTTACGCTAATTATCTGCGGTAGATGACGTTATATCAAGCGCATCACATCAGCGACAGGCTTCGCTTGACTGATGTCCGACGGCCGATACGGTTGGCAGCCTTAATTACAGCCCGTACTGCGAAGGGGAGGACATGCGCTCTTCGACGGGGGCTTCTCGTCTTCGTTTTTATCAGTCGTTCGACACCTTGCCATCGCTAAACGATCGTACGGTCATCAATCACCGCACGCCGTCGGTCGGTCGGGGGGCCTGGCCACGCGCACCCAGCCGTATGGCGCGCCTTGTTAAGTGCGCCGGGAATTTCACGCGAAACGCAAATTCATTGGCGATAAATTAGGGTGTCGAATGGTTCGAGGACCGGGCGAGATAGCGCTTGCCACGCTGGGCGTTATGGGAAGTGCGGATCAGAGGGAGGAGGAGGAGGAGGAGAAGGAGGAGCAGGAGCAGGAGCAGGAGCAGGAGGAGGAGCAGGAGGAGGAGCAGGAGGAGGAGGAGGGGTAGGGATTCGAGGAAACGACCTGTTTTACGGCTGCTGTCAACGGTGGGCGTAGTGGGTTCATTGTCTCTGTCAAGTCTCTGTCACTGTCTCTGTCTCTGTCTCTGTCTCTGTCTCTGTCTCTGTCTCTGTCTCTGTCTCTGTCTCTGTCTGTCCCTGTCTCTGTCCATGTCCTGTCTCTGTCTGTCTCCTGTCTCTGTCTCTGTCTCTCTGTCTCTCTCTGTCTCTGTCTCTCTCTGTCTGTCTCTCTGTAGCTGTATGTATACATCTGCGTGTTTCTCTATCTCTTCTCGTTGCTCTCTCCTCTCTTCCTCTCCTTTTTGATCTCAACTCCAGTATTGTTCTGCCCTGTCCTGTGCTCTTAACTCCTCTCCTCTCTTTCCCTCATCTCCTCACACATTTCCTTTGCTCCGTTCGTCTCCTCTCCTGTCACATTCTCTCACCCCTCTCCTCTCACCTCCTCTTACCTCTTCTCCTCTCACCCTCGTTCTCGCTAGGGCGATCTGTATGAAAGAAAAGCGATAATTTGGAATATCTGCCCATTCTGCTGCTGCTTTCGTTTTCGTCATGGAAGTCAGAGTTTGACTGCAGTCTCACTATATATGTATGTATGTATGTATGTATATGTACGTACGTATGTATGTATACATACATACGTACGTACTTGTACATGCATACATACATACATACATACATACATGCTACATATTATGTAAATCAATACATATATGCATGCATACATATGCATATATGTATTGATTTACATAATATGTAGCATGTATGTATATATGTACTATGTATGTATGTATGAGGCATGCATATATACGTGTAAGCATGCTGGTATGTATGTACGTATGTAAGTATGTATGTAGGTATATGTGCATGTCGGTCTGTCTGTATGTATGTATGTATGTATTAAAGTAAGTATCAAGACACATGATATAGCGCCGATTAAGTGACTCACAGTCTCACACAAGTACTGAACATATAATATAGGTCTTTACATAATACACTACATATATTATACATATTATTTCAGCATGCAGAGCTGCTGCTGCTGTCCTTTTTCATCCTCCCCATGGCTTCTCTTCCTCCCTCCTCTTCATCCTTCCCCTCCACCTCCTCGTCGTCGTCGTCTTCATCGCTGCTTGATGTCTTTGCCAGTCCATTAAACAAATCAGTTATCATGATACCATATACGTGAGCCGCCTCGAGTTAGTAGGGCTTCTAAGTCCCGCTGGGCTAATGAGATGGTTACGGCGTTTGATGGAGTTGCTCCATCTCTCAGGCATCGAACGGCGGCAGCCTCTCTGTTAACCTGATACACGGCGAAATCGGGCTGCATTTCTACGGGCTGCTGAGACTGAGGTGTGCACGGACGGATGCGGAAGATGCTCGCCAACACCCCTCCCCTTTCCCCTCCCCCATCCACAAGCACGGCATACGAAACCGACTTATATGGCTTTGCTAGCAAAATGTTTTGATTATACTGCTTACGTCACGGCAGCGAATTACAGCCTTCTGATGGACTGGGGATGAAGATGGATGATGTGGCACAGCGCCTGCTTCTGAGGTTGCTGCTGCTGTCTCTATTAGGATTCCGTAAAACGGAGTCATCGACTGTGACTTCTTCCATCAACATCGTCCTCCATTATCCTTCGCTTCATCCAGTCATTTTCTCTTCACCCGTAAGCGTGCTTCCAAGTACGTGTGACCTGACACTCTCTATAGTTAGCGCCAGATTCTCCTTCACTGAATATGACATGTGTTTGAAGGCAATCTACAAATAAAACGCTTGCATAGACGAGCATAAAATGTCTGTTTAAGACAGGATGGCCAGTTAAACCTTCAGCGATATAATAGTTAATTTAATTAATACAGGTGAGATAGACTATTATTCATTCATTCATTCACTCCGGATATTTATATAGCGCCTCTTCAAGAAACCTACTCAGAGGCGCTCGCAGCCCAGCAACGGCCTGTTAGCAACGTAGAATGAAGTATAATGGATTTATTTGAGGACAATGCATAACTATAACGCTGTATATACAATGCGACCCTTCTGTTTAATGGGTTGATTATACACCCAGAGGTAGAGTAGCGATGGGCTGCACTATTATATACATGTATACATGCATTGTAATAATATGTCTTACATATATGATGCTGCTGTTGGTATAGAGTGCCTTTTGGACATACATGCATTGTATATCAACGGATGCGTCTTCTGCCATCTGCGAGGGAATGCCTGACGGTGACCGTAACAGTGTGCTACGGAGTTCCTCGATCCTATCGCTATTCCTCATGTTACAGCATAACATGGCCAGGAACTCTGGACATGGTATAAGTTGTAAACTATATAGTCGGGTTCTACGTGTGTGTGTGTGTGAGAGCTCGTGGTGCATGGTGGCAATACCTCTGTGATCTTACCTCAGGTATGCCTCTGGACGTCCTCTCCGCTCTTTAGACCACCCGGACCGTCTATAGTACCTTCGACTCGAACTGCCACAGCACAGCATCGTGCCTCTGTTTGCTGTGGAATGACCTTCCTCCTATAGCTCATGCTGAGATCTTATCTGGGGGTACTATACTGTTTCTTCCCCTTTCTCTTAAGACTTTTCTTTTTCGAGGGACCCTTCGCACTGCATGGAAGCGACTCTGATTATATAGGTTGTACTGTGAGAGTCGCTTTATAAGTACGTAAATAGAATAGAATTATTTGAAAGTTTTTTGGTTTACTGATGAATGTTTAATTCTTACTGAATTTTAACGCCACGTTAGCAGCGCTTTTACGATGGACGGTCAAAATGCGCTATGCTAAGTGTTTAGATACAGACATTATTGAACCATAACACTGTATACACCGATGCAGACAATGAGACCATTTGAGCGTTACGAAATATCCTTGAACGTTACTCAACAAATAGCCGCTTGGGGGGTTGGAACAACAGGTGTCTCGCAGAAGTACACGCTGCAGATAGAGGAGTGTCGATGAGGAATGAGGAGGAGCAGGAGGAGCAGGTGGAAGAGGAGGAGGAGGAGGAGGAGGAAGAGGAGTTGGTTGTGGTGGTTGAAAATTGCGACCCTTTGCGCCAGTGTCCATCACGTATCTCGTTTAATCGTGCTTGATCCCTTTGGCGATCGCGGGAGACACCGGCTTTGAGCTCCTCCTCTCCCTAACAGTCTCGCTCTTCTTCCAGCGCTCCTCCTCCATCCACGCCAAAACACACACTCCATTACGCAGACAATGAAGACAGGACTCGGTGTTAGTTCCACCCGTTGGACGGACGGACGGTGCTCTGCAACAGTAACACCATCCGCCGCGGGGGGTGAGGCGGGAAAGGGGCGAGGAAGCGACGCCGATCGACGGGGTAAATGAAAAGCGCAACATTTCCGCTCCCGGCTAATGGCACCTTAACCCGTCGTCGGCGCTGCAGGGGTGGTGTGGGGCGGTCGGGTATGTGTGTCTACTGCCAGGTGTTGCTGGATCTGCCCATCAGCAAGCGTCATCCTAGTCTTCTGGGCAAACACGGCGGTCCACTCAACGACCCGGGTACTATACCCCGTCTACTTCACCCGCCCTGTTCCTCCCCAGTTCTTCCTCCCCCATCTCTCCACCGTCTCTTATGTCGCGCGGAAAACTATAAAGGAGGCGCCCGGAGCGGTTGGGTAACGAGGGAGAGAGGGAAGAAGACAGGGCCCTGGGAAGGCGACAGCAGGCTCGAAAGCGATATTGTTACGGAATACTGTGCAAATACATTCATTTCGCCATACGACGTAGTGCATGGACCAGAGCTAACTAACCGAAATTTCTGAATTTCGGTCGGATAAAGGGCCACAAAGCGATGATGATCCATTTCATAGGCTGGTATACAGTCTGCTTGTCAGCCTCTGTGCTTCTCTTTCTCTTCGTATGTTTGTCTGACTTTGGTCTTCTTTTGTGTTTCTGTGCTTCTCTACGTCTGGTTTGTGTTGCTTGCCTGTCGCTAATCCTAGTCGCTGTGTGTTAAATTCTCTCTCTCTCTCTCTCTCTCTCTCTCTCTCTCTCTCTCTCTCTCTCTCTCTCTCTCTCTCTCTCTCTCTCTCACACACACACACACTTTGTCTCTCTCTCAATATTGAAAAGTGTCTGTTTATCTCTGGAAAGTTTTCTGTGCTTCTTCATTCATTGCTTGCCTGCCTGCCTGACCCCTTTGGATCTTGACTTGGAACTGATTTTTATGACGTTTCGTTTTTATCTCCCACCCAACCATAAGTCCCTCTCTGTGGAATGGACTTCCCCACCGGTCCGCTCCTCCATCCTCTCTGCATGTATAGTCTTTCCTCATCTTTTAACCCTGGAACTACCACTGGGGTCAAAATGACCCCAAACGATTTTCCGTTCCTCACCACTCCCACAATACATGAAGAATTGTTATGATTTTTTTGACTTTGTACATATGACCAATCTTTTTAAGATTCTGTCATTTTTGTACCATTTCATCTAACCAGATGGCGCCCATAACGATTTTATACACTGACTACCACTGGGGTCAATTTGACCCCAAATGACGATGCTAAATAGGAATTAAATTTGCCTAATAGAAATTGTGAAAAATTTGTAAATAGGAAATGCTGTTTGCGAACAATTAAGCCCCTGGTATCAAGACATCATATGCTTATCATCTGGAAATTTTACATTGTGAGACAAAAAGGTCAGGAAAGGAAGCAAACCCAAGGAGAACGTGTGGTTTTTGACCTTGTACAAGACGTGCAAGGTTTAGGTAGAAACGTTACCTATGACAATTTCTTGCCAGACTTGGTCTGTTGCAAAAGTTATCTCAAGAACACATGACTCTGTTAGACACCATTCGCTCTCAAATTTTAGCTGGTAACCCCTTCTCCTCCTTTGCTTTTCTCAAAACCTATTTCTTCTCTCGTGGCTTTGCGCACTTGGAGCGCCTCTGAACGGTACAGCCTACTAGAGGCGCTTTATAAATGTTTTAATACAATACAATATACAATACAATAAAGATTTGCAAGAAACTTCTGCCTGAGTTAGGATGCCAATGGTCGCGAAAACTGTACTCCATGTTTGCAGTTTGAGACAATGCTACGCTTGTTTTCATACTGTTCGAAAACCGCTAAAGTGGTATGCGTTGTCCTGCATTATTTCAGGACACAGAGTAGTGGGACAGGGCAGGTTTTAAGAAAAACTAATGTGAAAAGAAGCTATCCGTACTTTAACGGAAACAATTTTTTGAAAAAAATTAACTTTTATTCATGCAACACAGCGATAAATGGTATGGGGTCATTTTGACCCCACTGGTAGTCAGTGGGTGCAAAAAATATTGGTTGTTCTAGGGTTAACTAAACTGAAATCCTGCCTTTTCTCTCGGGGTTGCTCGCACTGCATGGAAGGCTTAATTGGAAGCGCTTCTGAAGGCTCTTGCTAAGAGAAGCGCCAAATAAATATAGCCAAATACAATACAATACAAATTTGTTTTGACTAAGCACCTGTGAGTAAACTGGTTTCGACGACGGTTTTTGGGCCGATCTAGAAATCTCGAGATCACGATTACAATGCTTTCGTTTGTTCGCTTCCATTAAGACGGTTCTGCGTCTGTGAGTTTTCGAATATCACTCAGAACTAAACTGAAAACTCACCTGGTTCATTTTGAATACCTTTAGTCCTATACCTATGGTTCATTGTCGGCAGGTGTCTCTGACTTACGCATGCATGTATACATGTCTCTAACTGATTATGATGTCGAGTTTACGTTAAGACGTCATCGATTGGTTCATTCAGTCATTCACTCATTCAAGTATTTATATAGCACCTCTTCAAGGAAACTACTCAGAGGTGCTCCCGACTCTAGCACGGTCAAATGCTTTATGTATTATAGTATAATGGCGCTTTAGATTTTCTTATATAGACTGGTTTATAGAATCGTCCAGCTACAATTTACAGTCTGTCTGTTAGTGTGTTTTGCTCTGCAGTCCGTATGTCTGTCTGTCTGCCAAGGAATTCCAAATGCAACCTTTACTCTACATTTACAAAGAAGAGTCGCATATATAGTATAAAGAAACATAAAATAACAGCACGTGCATAAGTATATACACTGTGTCCCGATGAAAAGTGGACCCCTAGAAAAAGTGTCATAACTCGGTCAAAACTTTTAGTATTTGACTGAAATTTTAAAAACATCAACAGTAGCCATATCACCACCAAATCCTAACGCCGTTTGGAAATGTTGATGAATTTGACACTTTTATGAACGTTTGAGATGCAGCACTAAATAAAATACAGCCCGTAAAAACAAAGTTTTTTTACTAATATCCATCTAGTATCCTATAATGCGTCTTACGAAGCAGTTACCTTTACAAATATATATAGTCCGCGTTCATTTTACGTCATAGCGTGCGTTTAATCAGGCAGCGCGCCGTTTTTGTTGCGGCCAATGACAACGCTGCGTATGGGAAAAGGGGATTCCCCGATTCGAAAAGTTGAGTCCCCGAGTCTATAAGCTAGCCTTTTTGGGGAGCTAAAAATTTTATAGAATGAAGTGTCTGCGAGGGCGAGTCTATCTGCCAAGTTTCATGACGATTGAACGATTGTAAGTGATCGAATTAGTCGTCGCAAGATTTGACTTTTTAACCTGTGGCTCAAGCAAGCAAGCAAGATTTCCGTAAGTTAAACTAGATGGATAAAAAATCAAAAGGAAGTTTCCAACGTATACAAGAGCCACAAGAAGGTGAAGTTCAGCTACATCTGGTGTTCAAAATGTCCTCATTGTTCACGGACACACGACCCTAGACGTGGACGCCACTGTTTGATGGCACGGTCGATGATCACGTGGTCAAACAACTGCCACTCTTCAATCAGACGAGATCACGTGATCGACGTCACGAATGCCGGATCGCGTTTATGCGGTGCCTGGAATGTGCAAGAAACAGGTGCCTGCTGAACGTCACCTCAAGAGTTGCAGTTGTTTGACCACGTGATCATCGACCGGGTCATCAAACAGTGGCGTCCACGTCTATGGTCGTGTGTTCGTGAACAAGGAGGACATTTTGAACACCAGATGTAGCTGAATCTTCACCTTCTTGTGGCTCTTGTATTTGGAAACTTCCTTTTTTCAGTGCTGCATCTCAAACGTTCATAAAAGTGAGTAATTCACCAACATTTCCAAACGGCGTTAGGATCTGGTGGTGATATGGCCACTATTGATGTATTTAAAATTTCAGGCAAATGTTAAACATTTTGACCGAGTTATGACACTTTTTCTAGGGGTCCACTTTTCATCGGGACACAGTGTATATATGCTCTTTATAAAGCAGTTTTATTCGTTAAAACAAGTGTACACTATGATTAAATTATGTACATACATGACCTCAAATATATATAATATTATATATATATATATATATATATATATATATGCGCAGCAAAAGAGCACGTGCACTATAGATGTGTTGTACTGTAGGTGAACGGCGAGGGTATACATAGACATGTTCACGTGCTGGTACATTCTTGGTGATTCAGACGAGCATTGGTCGATGTATGGCGACTATAAAAGGTGACAAACTGCATCGAATGCAGGGCGTCAACTAAAAATACACACGGTGAGGCATAAGGTCTGCAGAGATACTCAAAAGGACAAACGCACGGATGGGTGGAGAGACGGAAGGATGAGTGGAGAGACGGAAGGATGAGTGGAGAGACGGAAGGATGAGTGGAGAGACGGATAGATGGCTGGAGAGACGGATGGATGGACGATCGAGGGAAGAGTGGCGGCTGGGACTATATATGCAGGAAATCAATTCGATTAGTGATGACGCCGAAGCAGTTCAAGAGCTTCTCGGATGGACGTAGTTGATGATGCAGTCCTTCGTTGCTCTTCACCTTTAGACAGACATCGATAATGTCCTTCAACCATAACGGAAGAAAGCAACATTCCTCGCATGCATGTACCTCGTGTATATTTCACGTGTGCAGACATTTCATAATTATGCAGTCTATGTATAAACCTTCTTGGTAGGTCGCTCGATACACGAATGCCTTAATCAGTCTGCACATCAGTTATCGACATTTTGCTTTGTTTGCTTGATTCTATCGCCTGGACATGAAACAATAGGCAGAAATGACTCCTGCATGGTAGGGAGAGCCAGAGGTTGACCTCTGAGTGGAGAGATGGATGGATGGAGACCTCTGGCCAAAAACGAACAGACTGATGGACGGAAGGATGCAAGTAGAAAGAGCAACATAAAGAAATAAAGAAAAACAGAGGGACTTTAAGAATACACTGAATGACAGACATCCGATAGAAAGGTAGAGAGACAGACATACAGACAGACAGACAGACAAACAGACAGACAAACAGACAGTAGGGGAGGATGAGGAGGAGGAGGAGGAGGAGAAGAGGGAGGAGAAGGAGGAAGAAGAAGATGATGAAGATGAAGATGAAGATGCATGATGAAGATGATGATGATGATGATGATGATGATGATGATGATGATGATGATGATGATGATGATGATGATGATGATGATGATGATGATGATGATGATGATGATGATGATGATGATGATGATGATGATGGTGGTGGTGGTGGTGATGATGATGATGATGATGATGATGATGATGATGATGATGATGATGATGATGATGATGATGATGATGATGACGAGTAAGTCGACGACTATGTTGGAAGTAACGACGACTAGCTAATAGGCCTATGATGACAATGACGATATACGAGATGCCTATTGGCATTGTGGTTGGGTGAACTTCTTCTAAGACGTTTGGCCATGTTGACCTATTGCAATCAATTACAGTCTGCTCCAATGGCAGATGTGTCCAGCCCCGGACGAATGGACGGATGGACGGACGGACGGATGGATGGAGGGATGGATGGATGGAGGATGGAGGGACGATGGAGGGAGGAAGAAGCCGTGGATCGATGCCGGAAAATGGATCGTTAATCCGTCTGAGGATTAACGGAACCCAGAGATAGCATCGTCTGAAGGCAGCAGAAGCAGAAGCAGAGGCAGCGTCAGCAGCAGAACGGCAGCTGGTGCTGAACGGAGGGAAGGAAGGAAAGACGACGACGAATAAGAGCGGTGGTCGACAAAGAGGAGGAGGAGGAGGAGAAAGAGGGGAAGAGGAGGAGGAACAGGAGGAGCAGGAGCACGAAGAGGAAGAAGAGGAGGAGGAGAGGAAGATGAGGGGGAGGAGGAGGAAGAGAAGGAAGATGAGGAGGGAGAGGAGGAGGGAGAGGTTGGCTTGGATTGGCCAAAGCCTTCCACGTCTGTATGGTGCCCTTCCTTTGCTTCTCCCCCTTTCGACTACGTCTAGATCCCTTCCTTCTCCTTCTCTTTCTTCCATTCACTGCTCACATATTGTGATCGTGAATAGGTCACTATTCACTAGCCAGAGACCTTCATTATGGGTGCATGATGTAGTGGTGGGTCCAGGATTAAAATCTCCTGAGAGCAAAATTCATTATCAGGCCTCTATGTAGCGTATACATATAGGCAATTCTATAGTAGGCCAATTATAGATCTATGCCACATGTACTGGAAATTGCGACAGACACGGCGCCATCAATTCATATCCCTCACAAGTAGGCAGTTTAGTACCTTCGAGGAGCTGGCACGCTCTGGTGTAACAGTTTAAAATGTGCATCGGCCGGGAATCGAACCCGGGCCGCCCGCGTGGCAGGCGAGCATTCTACCACTGAACCACCGATGCTCGTCGAGTAAACTTCAGCCGGTCACATGCAAAGTTATCTAACGACGTCGTAATGGTCTGGAGATCATTACAGTGGACTGTACAACTATGTGGACAGCAGTTACGGACATTCGTACTACTCTATGCGTAGACCTATAAACAAACACTGTGGAAGAAATAGCATTAGTGACAAAACGATACGCGTACATGCAAAGAGTTAGGGGCCGTCCATAAAGTACGTCACGCTATTTTTGACCATTTTACCCTCCCCTGTCACAAACTGTCACAAAACTCGGACCCCCCCCCTAAGTACGTCACACTTTCAACATAGAAATAATAATACTTCCGAAAGCAAGGCTAATACATAAACAAGGCTTCGCAACAGCATTATTACTAGCGCTCCTAGCGAGAGGAATCGTGAAAACACATTCAGGAGATATGCATTTCATGCTATTTTGACATAAAACTAATTAAAATGTTTCAGAAAATTTTTGAAAATTATTTTTAAAGCTATGAAATTCTGCTAAAAAAAAAAAATAAATTATAAATAAAATTTAAAAAAAAATAAATGTGTGACGTCACACATGGCCTGACCCCCTCCCCTGTCACAAACTGTCACACTTTCTTAAACCCCCTGGAGCGTGACGTACTTTATGGACGGCCCCTTACATTATCAGTATTTAGTCAATACTTATTACATTTAACAGCGCACAGACCGGGGTCATTGTCTGTATACAACCAACGCGGAAGAGATACCTATTATTGTCGCAAGCATCGTACACCAATTATAGATAATAGACAGGCAGAAACAAGAGAATCGAACACGTATCATTATCAGATAGCAATTCATTTCTAATCACATTAGGAAATGCGTGTAGGCCGAAACCATTGTCTGCGTACAAATATACATTGCGGAAGAGATATTATGATGAGCAGATAGACATGAATTAGACAGTTAATTATCGATAGACAGAAACAAGAGAATGGAACACGTAACGCTATCCGTAATAAGTCATTTATAGTCTCGTTCAAAATGAAAAATAATGCGTGAAAGTCGTCTCTTTATTCCTGACTGCAGTCAGCAGCACTGGTAACGAATGACTGATGAAGTGCAGTTGTAGAGTCAGGTGTCACTCCATCTATCTTTTTAGCCACTACAAACTTCATCTGCAGCGCTACTTTAATTTTATCACGCATAACAATAAGCTAATAAAGGAATCAAACGGAGGTCAGGTGACTGTATATAGCGACCGCGCGGTGGTATATCTAGACCATAATCAAACGTCTATGAAAAATGGCCGGCAACGTTTCCGTGTGTCACGCTTAACCTTATTTTATTGTCGAGTTTTGACGACGTGAATTGGAAATTTGATCATCTGTTGATAGAACCCGTTCTCCTCAGATTCTTCCCTTTCCGTCACATCGTCAACTGCCGTCGGTCAGAGGAGACTTTCCGATTCTAATCATCTCCGCATTATTCGTGACCGCTGTCCGCAACACCAGCCAATTAATTATGAAGACGTCATGTGGTCGTGTCGAGGGGGGCTTCCGGGCGCCTACCCTTTCTGGACTCCTCTACCGCTCTAGCTTTGTCTTTCGATGGCTGTGGGTCCCTGCGCTTGTCCGTCTACCAGTGAGTGTCAGTCCTGCTTCGGGCGGATCTGTAGGTAACCAGAAGGAGGCCGCGCAACCACCAGTCCAAGTCGACGCCCATTAGTAATATTGGAGAATTTCTTGCAGTGGAAAAGGCTCGTGGTCGTCTGCAGCAGCGATCGGCGTGATACGACGTGGATAAGTCCTGATTGGAGAAGTTAATCCGGACTCGGAGGATTATTACATGGACGGAGGAACGGTCGCTCCTCGGGATGCCGGGCGTACGGGAGACCGTCACGCAACTCAAGACCATCGCCTGTTTTTGTCACCGGTTGTCGGTCGGGGATTCGATGCGGTTTCGTCGACGACTGATTGACAGGATGGTGGAAAGTTCTGACATGCAGGAATATAATTACTGTCTTCTTACAAACGGTGCTGGAGTTATGACTTTCCCTTGATCTGCAGTCCAGGTCATTGTCAACAAAGTGTAGTTGTGTTTACGTCTGCTTTGCACTTCTGCTAGTTTAATAACAGAAGTACGCCTGTACGTACATAAAAGCATCTGTTAGTTTAATAACTTGTTTTGCATAACAAACATTGGATACAAACTGCAGCTCTTAGTTTAATAACTTGTTTTGCACTTAACAAAGAATTGGTACAAAATGTAGGTGTTTAGTCACATGTTTTACATCTAGTCAAACAGTAGATACAAAATGCAGCCGTTACAGAAGGTTGTAACCTTGTTACACATCGCTCAAAAATTGTAATGACCTTTTTTATTCCTAGACTCTTATGACCAAATTCAAGAACTCTTCGATTAGGGCCTACCTGTCTTTTTTCAGTTCTCGCGGTTTCAGGCTGTGCATGCAGTCAGTCTGTTTCCTTTAAAACCTTCCACTGGGTGCATGGATAACCTATTTATAGCCTACCTTTGACAAGTCTATCCCAAGTAGACAATGCATCCTTGTCTTTCATCCCTTCAGTAATATTAGTCACCAAAAACCATTACCTATAGGTTTACAAGACTATAGTGGAGTGGGACAGAACATCTCAGTCTTAATATGTGTTAATGAGAACTTGCTCCACGTCCTTTTGTCTCCTTCAAGCATTAAGCGCAATTGAATTCATTCATTCCGAGAATTTATATAGCGCCTCTTCAAGAGACCTACTACTCAGAGCCACGGCTAAAAAAGTGATTTGAGATACTTAGGCCCGGGTTCCTGAGTGGCCGATTCCTGGTCGGTCGGTTTATCAGAGATTAATTTCTCGGATCTTTAATGCGGGTGGCTCGGTCGCAATATAAACGTGGAGTACGAGGTTCCTTTCTGCCTCCGACACTAATCATCTTCGATATGAAAAAGTGTCGTTAAAAAGTGTCGTTAAGCCGAAGCATCAATCGCAAGTCTAGTGGGAGGCCATTCCAGATGGAGGGACTCGAAAAGGATCGACGCTGAATGAAAAGGATTATTGTTACCATAATTTCGCCATTACAGCCGTGTCTTTCTTAGAAGGCTATACGAGCTTCTTACTGATTGGTATACAAGCAACGAAGACTCATTTTCGCTGACTTCCACGAACTTTACTTTTGCTTACCTTAATCGTAAAAGTCGTCATTGTTGACAGCGATTCATTCAGTTCCGAAGAAAACAAGAAAGAGTGAAGCATTGATATACGTAACAAACACAAATGCGACTCGGTCAAGTCGCGATCATCTGGATTCATTTCCTATAGTCGACCTCGGTCTTTCTTCGGGAACAGAAGGTGGTGAGGTATTTCTTATAGGCGAGCAACAATGGATAAACGAGCGGTTGATATGGAGTCCTGCAATTGACCATTACGACGGCTTAAATGCCCGCGGATTAGACCAAGTCACCCGCACCTAAAATGGACAAGGATGTGTAGTATACGCAGCTATAATAGGTAAATGCTTCTTAGAAAGGAATAGACTATATCCGTTTGGGGTCACCCAGTGTATGAATGAATTCCGATGAACACTGGCTCACATATAGCAAAAGACGGTAAATAAGCTTATACCTACTACAGTACTACTGACAGATTTATTCCAACATAATTATGAGAAGTGATTCAGATTTTTTTTATGTTTTTACACTGCCCCTATTACAATCGTGCAACAGTGCTTGCTGCAAGGCTGCGAGCCCTTATTGAAATAGTTATGACTTATAATGGATCACCAAAGCCTTCAATATCCTTCGTAAATGTATTGCACATCAATCGCTGGAGGGCGCCATTATGGCTGCGTTCAGCGCCACCTTAGTACACCGATATTGGCCTATAGGTTGTTCTGGTCTCGTTGAAATACCAGTGATGAACATACTGAAAGTGGCAGCATCGGTATTCTTATCTGAATAGGCTACTCGTAAATTTGCTTGAATAAATGAGGTCGTTGGGTGTCACACCAAACCAGGGTGTGACACCCCATCTCCACTGGATTAAACTTTTTCAATAAATACGTAGGCTTAGGTAAACCTAATTAACTTCGAACGGCCCCGGAAACTAAACACTGTCGTCAAACTCAGTTAATAAAGTGTTAATCTGTGTTTAGACACCTTCAGATAGGACACTATACATGTACACATCGCTTGGTGCGAACGACATGGAATTCCGCTTGCACTGCCAGCGCTTAAGTGCAAGTTGGTCGACGTTAACTTTCCTTATAACGCCGCAAGGCCTTTAAAAAAAATAGTATGCTACCAAATATCGCTAAATAGTGAACACTGTCGATAATTAACAGTTGGATTGGCCTTATGGCTGCAAGCCTTTTTTCTTGAAGCTCGTACGGTAGACCTAGACTACATTTAGCTTGTAGAAGCTGCTGCTATTGATATTTACTTATTCTTAGAAACAGAGTAAATTCTACTCGAAAGTTTGGGTCAAACAAATGGTTCTCTTGGAACGATTCTCGTTTCGTCAGTTGTGAAGACAAACGGGCGTTTTTGCCGCGAGTCACGACCGTGATAATATTATAGAACTAGCGCCACCAAGCGAATGCATTTGTAACTTGTAGGATGCTGGGTCGCATCCGTAATTTCAATAGCTCTTGTATTATAAGCTAAACGAAGGACGCCACTCACCAACTTATTTCCGACAGCAGCATCACATCAGTAGAGTTTTCCTAAGATACCCTATTAAGAACAATATCCGATTGCTCAGAGACCATAGGCATAGGGCATAGAAGCAGTGTTATTTCTATTAACTGTAACTGTAACTGAAATAGCAAAATAACTGAAAAATGTCTTGCAGTTAACTGTAACTGTAACTGAAACTGAAAAATACTGAATAACTGAAACTGTAATAGTAACTGAAAAACGAAAACTGTATAACTGAAAAATAACAAAAGTTAACTGAAAAATAAAACATGAGTTTTTTCTTACTTTTTGAATGGTAATCCTACTCTAGTCTATGGTCAGTTTTCTATACTCATTTCACTACTGGTTTCTTTTCAGTTTTCTATGATAGTTTCACTTCTGGTTCCTTTTCAGTTTTCTATGTTCGTTTCACTTCCGGTTGATTTTCCTTTCGTTGTGTTGTCGTTGGCGCTAAACCGTAAATTCGTAAAACAATCCACGACTACGAGAATAATGTTTAAGCCAAGTAGTGGTCGAAAAGTAGAAAGTGGCGTGTGGGAACATTTTGTTTACGAAACCGCAGACGACAAAAGTCGATGTTGTGTTCACACCGTTGCTGGCATTGACTTTGAAAACCACGAGTGTGGCACACTAATTGTCGGAACAGAGCTAGTTTTAATCTGGAACGTCGTGTTTTCCTTAAAGTAAACCGACAATACGTTAAATCCATTGATTTGCAGCGTAAATATTTATGGTAATTGTTCAGAATACTTGTGGTCAGTGTGTCATTAGTCACGACTTGTGAAAAAGTAACTGATGCCATAACTGAAAAATAAAGAGAAATAACGTAAACTGTAACTGAAAAATAAGAAAAATAACTGAAACTGAAAAATCTGATTTCAGTTAACTTTAACTATAACTTTAACTGAAAAATCATAAATTAGATAACTATAACTGTAACTGTAACTGAAAATCATAACTGAAATAACACTGCATAGAAGATAGGGAAGTACGTTTTGGATTGAGAGAAATAGTTGCTTACAGTGGAGGCTTTGATGGAGACTATACAACTAGCGCCACCAAACGAATGCATTTGTAATTTGAAGGCACAGCAGAAGATTTGAGAGAATTTAGACTTCTTGAATAGGTGAGACTTGCTTTTAATTGAAAGCCTGTATAATGATATATAGACACACTGTCACACACAGACAGACGCTAGTGACTCCTGAGAAACAATGACTGCCATTGTAGGCCTACATTACGGAAAAGGCAACGTGTGATTTTAGTCATATCAGACTGCACTCGTTGGTGCCCCAAATGCAGCAAATGTAAATGTAATGTAATTCTTCGAAATTTCTCATGGCCACACTTGAGTCACGCCAGGGAGACCAGCTTATTCACCGGCATACTAATCCGTCTTGAAATAATCGTCGGGTCATTACAAAAGTTTAAAAGATAGCCTCCTCTCTTGTTTTAATTATAGTTTAGCCTAGTTTGAATCAGGGATCGATTGGGACCGGAACACACCGGAACGAGGTTCCAGTTCTTTTTTGGCAGAAACATCTTACGACATTAATCTTTTTCATCCAGTATTACTGTATTTGGTTACATAAACATGGCGCCTGAAGCTGGCATTCCGGTTCCTTTTTGCTAGGGACGGGATCACTGGTTTGAATATAAACTTACAGAAATTAGACAATAAATAAGAATTTTTACGTGATTTCATTCTGTTGGATCACAGGTATAGCCTTTCAATACTTAGTCGCTTCGACCACGAATTACAGTGTGTTTCAGCGACTAAGAGATGTTCAATGAGAGTGCTACAGTGATATTTCAGTTCTAAAAATAATTCCCAATTTTAATTCTAATTCAGTTCTGAGGATCGAATTCAGTTCTAATTCTATTCTCGTTCTGAAAATAATTCCTATTTCAGTTCTAATTCAAGTTCTGAAATAATTTCCGTTCCAACTCAAGTTCTAAAATAACTCAGTGCTATATAAATCTTTAGTTACACGTATTGCATTATATAGCGCTATGTAACGTTGTGTTGTATCACATTACATTACATACACCTGTCACAAAATACATAAGACAGTTCTTTCAGATTTGGCAAACGAAACCATTTCCTCGCTTCTTACAGCTCGTAAGGACAGTTATCTCTTTATTTGTGTAGTAACACTCAAACACTAAAGCTATCAATAATTAGGCTAGGCTTCTTCACCTTCGCGTATTGCAGTCCAGTTTCTATTGTCCACAATCCATGTTCTGAGGCGTTAACTTGACGCCCAGTTACACCAAGTTGTGCCGAAGGAACATTTCAGCTTTCCTTAAAAGGTACAATTTTTGATCCGTTAAATACCCATGAGATGTAAAAATGCGCGAAATAAATACTCAGATTACACGATTATATCAGGGCGACAACGCCATTGGTTGGGCTCTACGCGTAAGCGGGCGCACGTCTTTGGTTGCTTCTCTAGTTATCCACGTATTGCTTGCTAACTTATGAACTTATGTTCTTAATTATACAAAATCGTTGTAGGTAGCGTATAAAGCGCATCTGATTATTTCCTCTAAAGCGGCGTTATATAAATGTCAAATTACAATTACAATTCGTGTGATAGTAAATTCAGTTGGAATTCTTATCCTTTACTGCCACCTATCGAGTGATCGGAAATTTTGTAGGCTCAACGCACGTGGAGCAAGCAGAGGGCAATAATTATTGGAGTAAGAAAAGTGGAATTATTTTGTCTTCTTTACTATGTCTATTGTATTGTTCCAGTGTTATACCTTGCTGCCGCTTAACTTGGGCTTTAGTCTCAGAAATATCTGTTGTGTCAATGATTAGTGTCGAATAGAAATGCTAGTAATACCTATTACCTAGCTGTCCATAATATTTGTAATCTGCAATACAGTGAATGATGTAAAGGTAAAAAATGACACGAAAGTGTGTAGATGATGCCGATTTGATGTGGAAGAGTTTGGTTGGGTAACTATTCCACTGAGGAGGATCGAGATACCAAATGAGGATTATGTGTTTAAGTGTTTAGATCAACCTAATAATTCCTTTCTTTTTGACCTGGCATAGGAACGAACAGAGCAGCCTGGCTGTTGCGGACTTGATTTGATATAGCGCCGGTGGTAGCCAGTCTCCTTGGCGTGGCTTTTGTGGACGCTGAGAAATTTTCGAAAGACTTACATTACATTTCCATCCTTCCTTCCTCGATTATTTTTTCGTTCAATCAATCAATCAATCAATCAATCAATCAATCAATCAATCAATCAATCAATCAGAATTTATATAGCGCCCCTTCAAGATCCCTACTCAGAGCGCTCCCGACCCAGGCCATACGGAAGAATGCAGTTTTCAACAGTTGGTGAAACTGAGAACAGTTTGGAAGGTGTCGTAAATCTAGTGTTAGCCCGTTCCAGGTTGTTGGACCAACCACAGAGAAGGAACGGCTCTGCATTGTTGCAGAGCGGGCGAATGGGACCGCCAGGTCACCGTGGACAGAGGAGCACAGTGCTCGGCGGTCCGTGCAAGAAGAAAGAGGGCGGCATAGCTCACGCAGGTAAGAGGGTGCCCAGCCTGATAAGCACCGCCACTCCTTCGTTAGAATCGTTACATTGCTTCCTCGTTCGTTTTTTAGTTTCTTCATACCATCCTTCCTTTCCATCTCACTTCCAAACCTGCTTTTTGTCTTCCGTCTGTACGTCATATCATCCCTTTCTGTTTTCTGCCTTTTCATACTTTAATCTTTCTTTCTTTCCTTTTCGCTCCATCATTTAATTCTGTTCTTTTTGTTTTCTCTTCTTCCATCCTTTTTAAATTTTATTTACTCATCCTTCCTTTTTCCTTTTTCCTTCCTACCTTTTCTCCTTCCTTCCTGCCTTTCTTCTATCCTTTCTTCATTCCTTACATCTTTTATTTTCGTCCTTTTGTTCCTTCATACCATTCATTCGTGCCCCTTTTCTTCCATCCATCCCTCATGCCTTCCTTCCTTCCTTCTTTCCATCGTTCCATAGCCTTCCATCCTCTGCACTCGTAGCACGTGCCACTCCTCTCGGCCACTCCTCTGCGATGATGGATAATCAAAGCGCGGATTTCGTGTCGTCAATATCCTCAGCCGGCGGCGGCGGCAGCAGCAGCATCACGCGATGGCGAAATGATTCTTCTAGGGCCAGCCCCAACGATATCCGAGCCCAGCCCAGCCCTGCGTGAATTGGCCGGACGAGGAGGAGGACGGGGAGGTGAGGCCGAGATAATTACCTTCACTTGATGCCGATAAAAACAGGTCCAAACAATCGACCTAATGCCGGGTTGGCGTGACCATACGAACTCTCAACTCTCCCTTTCTCCCGCTTTGCTTATGAATGCAACGTATATCGTATACCACCCAACACGCAAAACAAAATCATCAACGGTACAGGGTGTGTACACTGTACACGCCACATCCATGGGTGGATGTACGCCAGTCGATCTCACGCAGGCAATCCAACGTACACGGGTTCCCAGGCCGATTACAATCAAACCTGTTCGGTGAAACGCGAGTATACAGTCGAGCCTTAATAATGAATACAATAGCCTCATCTCACTACTACTACTACCAACCGCGAACGTCGAATCGTGATTGTTCAACGCACAGAGCGTGGTGAATGGTAATTATGGGAATGGTAATTACGCTCAGGCAAGTTGCAGGAATTTTTTCCAGCTCGACTGTCCACTGGTCTTATGAAGAAATGGCGATGCTCGCATCCATGGTAACGGCGTTTGTGGTGGCCGCGTGTTCATGTCGCCTCTCCAGCTGTTTCGGACAGTCGTTCGGTTGCTATGATTACTATTCAGTTGTCTAGCAACGCGTCTGGCTCGTCGATCTCCCCCCTTTCAACCGATGACAATATTAAACGCAAAGCCCGTTTCTCAGTATCCGCGATGCAGTGGCGTCTTGCATGCAAATCAGTCATATTAGAAGTTCCGTCCGAGTGTCTGTACGTGTGTGTGTGTGTGTGTGTGTGTGTGTGTGTGTGTGACGTCTCTGTGTGTACGTCTGTCTGTTTGTTTGACTGTCTATCTGCCTATAGAGCTGTCATTGTCGGTCTATGTATTTATCCTCCTGTTGTATTCCATTCTGATGACAGTTCGACAGTATACCCTGAAATGATCTCCTTTCTCCGTATCAGCCACCTTCGCTTTTTTTGCTATTTTCTTTATTTCCTATCATTTTCGCATTTGTGTGTGTTAATTTCTATTTAAATTATGTCTTTCTTTCTATCACTTCCTTCTTTCGTTCTTTATTATTTACCTCCTTGCTTTTCTTCATTTCTTTTCTTCTTTCGTTCTTCCTTTCTAAATCCATTCTTTCTTTCTCACTTCCCTTCTTGCTTCTTTCCTTCCTGCATTCCTTCCTTCTTCCTTCTTTCACCCTCACTTTCCTTGTATCATTTCTTTCTTCGTTCATTCCGTTCATTCTTTCTTCCTCCTTTCCGTCTGCTCTTCCTTCCTTCGTTCCTTGCTTTAATCGCTCTTTCGTTTTTCTTCCATTTCCCTCCTCTTCGTTTAAAATATGCTTTTCCCATTCTACATATAAGTCTCTCTGATCCTCACAAAAGCGAGTTCTGTGTTCTGGCTATACAAACTTTTCCAATAACCCACATGTACGTATTTCCTCCCGTCCGCTCTCTCTGTCTCTCTGTGTCTCTCTGTCTCTGTCTCTGTCTCTGTCTCTGTCTCTGTCTCTGTCACTCTCTGTCTCTGTCTCTGTCTCTGTCTCTGTCTCTGTCTCTGTCTCTGTCTCTGCTCTCTGTCTCTGTCTCTGTCTCTGTCTCTGTCTCTGTCTCTGTCTCTGTCTCTGTCTCTGTCTCTCACTCACTCTGTCTCACTCTCTGCTCACTCTGTCACTCACTCACTCTCTGTCTCTGTCTCACTCACTCACTCTGTCTCTGTCTCTGTCTCTGTCACTCACTCACTGTCTCACTCACTGTCTCACTCTGTCCCCACTCACTCTGTCTCTCACTCTCTCTCTCTGTCTCTCTCTCTCTCTCTCTCTCTCTCTCTCTCTCTCTCTCTCTCTCTCTCTCTCTCTCTGTCTCTGTCTCTGTCACACACACACACACACACACACACACACACACTTCCAAGTGCGTGTGTGCGATATTTTTTGCTGTTGTAGAAGCGCATTTATGAATCCATCCGTCAGTCGGACTATTTGTCAGAAGTCCTGCTGTTCATCGATCAATCTAAGATACGTGGATGTCATTTATCTGACTATACTTATGTGTTATGTTGCGTTAGTCTGTCGCTCCGTCTTCTCTCTCTATGCACTGCCATCCAATCGTTCATCGTAGAAATGCAATCACTCTTTTGGCTGTCCGCTTATGTCTTATTATATACATATATAATATGGTACCCCGTCAGAACGGCCCAGGACAAATGGCCCCGACAAAACGGCCCCGACAAATGGGCTGACAAAACGGCCCCGACAAACGGCCCTCGTCAAAATGGCCTCGACAAAACTGCCCAGTCATTTCGGCCCCCGTCATAACGGCCCCTGTCATATCGACCCTCGTCATATCGGCCCCGTCAAATCGGCTCCCTCTCTCGGCCCCCGTCAAATCGGCCCCAGTCATATCGGCCCCAGTCACATCGGCCCCTCACAAAATATCCCATGTCCCAAGTACTTTTAAGTTGGATTGATGAAAAGAATTCTTTGCGTAAATAGAACTTGTTGGTAAAACCGTAGTTTACGTTGCCAAATAATTTTATGTGGTCAGTTTAAAATGGAAGTTGGATTATGAAAAATAATTCGTTGCGTAGGCTAAATAGAAGTTGGATTTAAGATAGTTGTCATTGAAAGCATTTAAGTAATTAAATACGCCAACCAGTTAGGTTAGACGATGGTCCCCGCAGTCTGAACCGCAGTCCAGCTGAACCGTCGCTTGAGGCCTCATTTCAACATGCCATGTCAGCGTAAGCTTAAAAGTACTTGGAACATTGCATTTTTGTATGGGGCCGATATGGTGGGGCCGATATGTGGGGGCCGATATGACGGGGGCCGTTATGACTGGGGCCGATATGACGGGGGCCGATATGACGGGGGCCGATATGACGGGGGCCGATATGACGGGGGCCAATTTGACGGGGCTGTTTTGTCGAGGCCATTTTGACGGGGGCTGTTTTGTCGGGGCCGTTTTGTCGGGGCCAATTTGTCGGGGCCGTTTTGTCGGGTCGATTTGTCCTGGGCTTCTGACGGGTCACCATGAATATATATTTATATATACTATATATATATATATATAATATTCGATAGGCCAGATACACTTACAGTCAGTGACTGACTGTACTGATCTGACTGACTGACTGACTGACTGACTCACTGACTCACTGACTCACTGACTCACTGACTGACTGGCTATTGGACTGATTGCCTGGTGAGATGAACTGTTGATTGGTATATTTGTTGACTAACTGACGGACTGAGTGACTGACTGACTGACTGACTGACTGACTGAGTGACTGACTGAGTGACTGATTGACTGACTGACTGAGTGACTGACTGAGTAACTGACTGGCTGAGTGATTGGCTGGCTCACTCACTCACACTCAATCACTCAATCACTTACTCACTCACTCACTCAGTTACAAATTACAATCCTGTTCCTTAACTGAGAGTCTTAAGTATTTTCAAGTTAGCAAAATTATAATTTAAAGAACAGAATGAGCAGAAGCAAAATTGCGCACCTTGGACTATTGCCGACAGAAATTCCGGGCCCCTATAGGCAGAGCAGTCACGGGCCCCGAACTATCCTTAGACTTTGAGAAATTTTTTTTTAAACAAACTGAAATAATAATATTGCGAGTACAACCCTACAAAATTATATTTATATATGCAACTATTGTAGATAAGTGTCCGTACTATTATAATTTAAAAGGCATAAATCATAAACTTTGTATAACTGATTATAATATTTTTCATAATTTGATTGCTGGGTCCAGCCCGGGCCCCTTAAAGTCGCCGGGCCCCTGGGTTTTGCCCCCTGCCCCCCTCTCGGCGGGCCTGACTATTGCACAGAATATCCATAAGGAAATAAATAAAATAATCACTGCCAAATTATAGATTTCTGGCACTTGCTAAACAGTGTAATGGAAAACTTATAAAAGGTCAAGGTGCTCACACACACAAACACACGCACGCACACACACACACACACACACACACACACACATTATATACATGTATGCTCGATGTAACAGTTCGATATATTCAGTTAATTTGTCATTGT
>JACEVL010000177.1:1211618-1226618 GCA_020284085.1 Aporrectodea caliginosa | reverse complement strand
TGTGCTTCTATCTCTTTCTCTATCTCAGTTTCTCTATCTTTTCTCTGTCTGTCTTCTCTTTCTCTCTCTTTTCTTTTTCTCTCTTTCTCCCTTTTTCTCTTTCTCTGTTGTATGACTACAGGCAAACCATCCCAGTCTGGTGAAAAAGTTTATGCCGGAGCAATAATTCTCAGTCCGTCTCTCTCTCCAGTAGTATTCACTGAGATTCATACTAAAAAGTAAAACTTTCAATTGAAATTTCCTTTCTTTCTCTGTCTTTCTTTCTTTTCTCTTGTCTTTTAAATTTCTTTCTCTTTCTCTGGCTCCATCAACCTGTTTCACTTTTCAGCATGCTAGATGTCTTGCTCTTTCTTCCACTCAATGTGTTTCTGAGCGTCAGTCTTCGGGGAGCAGTTTTAACTCTCTGCCAACCCCCCGGAAAATTTCGGCCCCACTTCATCACCTTTATAGCGCATATTGACTACAGGAAAGCCATCCCAGTTTTACTCAAAAAGTTTATTTGGGGCAATTGTCAATCTCTGCAACACTCAGTCGTATATTCACTAAGCTTGATTATAAAAAAGTAAATATTTCAAATGAAATTTCAAAGTTCTAAATCTGTTTGAATTTTAAATTTCAGCGCCCAGTAAAATTTCATCTGTCTAACCCTAATATTATCTCTGTCTATGCGGTTCAACCTTGTAATATAATATAATGTAATTGAACATTTATATAGCACCCCTTCAAGATATCTACTCAGAGACGCTCTCTGCTAGCCTATAATTTATTATGTCAAATTATTGTAATTACGAACGAATATATTACATCAATTAGCAAAATTTTGATTATACTGTCATCCATTCTGTCCCGAAGCCTTAATTTTCTTCAACTGTTCTTCGCTTTGCATACGCCACGAATCCAGATTCATAATTATATCAGTAATGCACAGTCTTTCTGTCTCCTATGACGTTCTTCAGTAAATGCATTCTCCATTCATTCTTGTTTCTCCAAACGCGGCGGCTGAGCCAAATAACTGCGCTTGCATATCTATTGGCACTGCTCTGTTCTCAGTAAACAGGCAATATACGATTAGTCATTTCCATCCTTATCTGTTTTGTCAATGCTCCTCGTGCAGCTGCAAATGAGGATTGATTTCTGTTTGGCAAACACACAGAGGTCATTTCTCATCGACCTCCGTAAACGACGATTTCCCGTTGTCCACTTTCTGAAAGGTCTTTCTTCATTTGTATCCCAAGCACAGCGACCTATTAACATTCATTATATTATCTTCTCAGAGTCTCAGACAATGCTGAAATCGCCCCACAAAGTATGTATATATGTATGTATGTATGTATGTATGTGTGTATGTATGTATGTATGTATGTATGTATGTATGTATGTATGTATGTATGTATGTATGTATGTATGTATGTATGTATGTATGTATGTATGTATGTATGTATGTATGTATGTATGTATGTATGTATGTATGTGTATGTATGTATGTATGTATGTATGTATGTATGTATGTATGTATGTATGTATGTATGTATGTATGTATGTATGTATGTGCATGTATGTATGTATGTATGTATGTATGTATGTGTGTATGTATGCATGTATTGAAACTTCTTATTATGAAACAGTACCAGGACATCTGATGTAACTGGTTACTATTAATACCATTGAGTTGTTGATGCATCTAATTGTAGTTAAGTTAATTAAGGTTTAACCAAAAATTGAAAATCATTGTTGATAATTATGGACTTGTAATATATCTTCAATGTTTACATGTTCACCACAACAGCTTTTTCAAAATGCTGTCATGTTAGCTTTATAATCATTATTACATGGTGGAAATAAGTCATAATATGCTGAAATTTTCAGGATAGGTGCAGAAATATGTGTAGAATAACATACTAAAAGTCCTCAAAAATCCTCCACGAGCTCTTTAAAAAATCCAAGATGGCGTCCAAAATGGCCATCATTTTCCATTATAATCATTAGTTAAATGGTGGAAATAGCTCATGAGAACCTGAATTTTTCAGGATAGGTGCAGGAATATGTGCAGAATGACATGCTAAAAGTCCTCGAAAATCCTTAAACTGGAGCTCTTTCAAAAATCAAAGATGGCGTCCAAAATGGCCGTCATTTTCCATTATAATCATTAGTTAAATGGTGGAAATAAGCTCATAAAAAGCTGAAATTAGGTCAAGTGCATTCAAAAAACTGTAGACTCGATGTAGCATGCCTGTTTTCTAACTTAGATTATTTGTTTACTTGTTGATTTGTTTGGTTTTTTTGTTGACTTGTTAATTCTTTAATTGTTTACTTGTTTATTTGTTGACTTGTCAATTCTTTAATTGTTTACTTGTTTCATTCATTCATTCATTTCATGAATTTATATAGCGCCCCTTCAAGAAACCTACTCAGAGGCGCTCCCAGTCCAACCACGGTGATACAAGTAAGTCTTTATTTGTTAACTTGTCAATTCTTTAATTGTTTACTTGTTTATTTGTTAACTTGTTAATTCTTTAATTGTTTGCTTGTTTATTTGTTTACTTGTCTATTTGTTTACTTGTTTATTTTTGTTTACTTGTTTATTTGTTCACTTGTTTACTTGTTTGTTTATTTCCACTTTATTTCGCTCTAAAGACAGTAATTCAGAATCTGAGTCAAATGATGCCTGGAAAACTTGTCCATCATCGCTACGTGGAGTCATTGCCTTCTAGATACTACGGCAATGGTGGAACCCACGCATGAGGAGGCGTCAGTCCGCATCCGTCGGATTACATACCGGGCATCCTACCGTACAACCACAACCACTTGTTGTACTATTATAGTTCTCGAGCACTGGCTTCGAACAGACATTCTACAATATCCTTCTGCGCTGAAGTGTATTGCGTATCTCTCAATTGTCATTCAGGACTCGTTAAGCCCTCTGCTGGCGAAGGGCGCATCTTGCTCGCCCTAATCCCCATCACGGGCCATGGGTTCGCTGCCAACGGCCGACGGAGAGCCTCAGCCGTTGAGACGGCTACATTCGATTGGCTTTCCTTCGTAAGTCAGCCAGCTGTATACTCTGACCGGAATTCCTAATCGGTCCCTATGACTCGTACTCCTATGTCACGCCTTCATGCCAGACTGAATCTTATTTGTTTTCATTGCAACGCGATCCAATTCCAGCTCGACTATCGTTGACGGTAATATCATCATCGCCGGCGATTATGTATACGAAGGTCTGTGCCTTGGTTTGGCAATGGACCCTTCGTTATGCCTCGATAATTTTAGACCATAGTCTAAATCCGCTGCAAATAGTTACTTCCATGAGTGTAGCGCACCAGCCAATTCAATGGTCGATGGACTGATTGGCTGGATGGCTGGCTGACTGCCTGACTTACTGAACCACTAACTCACTGATTTGCTCACTAACTCACTAAACTCACTAATTAACTCTCTCACTCGCTCGCTCAGTCCCTCTGAGTCCCTCTCACTCACTCACTCACTCACTCACTCACACTCACTCACTCACTCACTCACTCACTCACTCACTCACTCACTCACTCACTCACTCACTCATCACTCACTCACACACTCACACTCACTCAGACTCACTCACTCACGACTCACTCACTCAAAAGAGTTCTTGCAGTTATCTAGCTCTCGTTCGTCATGTTAAGCCCGTTGCACACTTCTACCTCACACCCAGACAGCGCGAAACGCATCTCGGTATACCAAGGGGATGAATTTTCACGGTAAATTTTTTTACCTGCAAGACTGAACTTAGGAGATACAGCACATGCAGTTTATATATATATATATATATATATATATATATATATATATATATATATAATTATATATATGTGTGTGTGTGTTCGTGTGCGTGTGTGTGTGTGCGTGTGTGTGTGTATGTATGTGTGTGTGTGTGTGTGTTTGTGTGTGTGTGTGTGTGTGTGTGTGTTGTGTGTGTGTGCGCGTGTGTGTGTGTGCGCGTGCGTGTGTGTGTATATATTTATATACATGTATATAATCTTAGCGACCATGATAAAGCATAGATCTATGATATAAAGTCGCAATCTCTCTTCCTCTCTGTTTATGTCTCTATCTCTCTCTACACACACAAACACGCACACACCCAGACAAACATACGTACACATCCAACCACATATATATATGTATATGGTCATCCGTGCTCGGCAGACAATACGACACAGAATTGTGCGTGGCATTGTAAGCTGCTGCGTGCGTGCGTGCATGTCAGGCGGTCGGTCGGTCTGTCGGGCGGTCTGTTGGGCGTTAGGCAGCAGCAAGTGCGTATGCGTCTGGATGCATTGCAGAGGGGTTCGTTCGTTAGCTGTAGACTACGTCGTCGTCGTCGTCGTCGAGGGGCTTTTGCACTGCAGCTGCACTACAGTAGGGTCTGAGAGGACTCCTGCCAATGGACAGTCAGTAGGCGCCGTTTGAATGCCGACGCCGCCGCCGCCAACTTAGACATCTGCAGCTGCTGCTGTCGTCCCTGCACGAGGCCAACGTTCGCGTGGCTCGTTGACGGTTGGATGAACGGTCGATGAGTACGATAGCCGTACGTTGAGTTGTAAGAAACGACGGTGGCCCAGTCTTCCTATTGAGGTAGCATGCTCCGTCTTGTTTCCTAGCCAGCCTAACCGTTGCGTTGGTGCGAAAGCATGGCGTGGCAATGTCACAGATGTGGCCTACTATGATGCAATCTTGACATGATTTTACTCATCTCGCTTTCTGTAACGTCTGCTTCTCACGCTGCGAAACATTCGTTCGTGACTTCCGTATGTGACGTCATTGGTTGGTCGTGACGTAACTGTGACGTCTTTGTGACGCGTTGAGTTTTTGAAACACAGAACGACGACAACTTAGTGGAGCTGAAGGACTTGTTAATCGCAGTCGTTGTCGCCATGTCGATGCCTATGTCCGCCCAGCGCAACCACCGCCAGCATTGCTACCTGTGCGACCTTCCACGGACTCCTTGGGCGATGCTTCACGACTTCGCCGAACCAGTCTGTCGTGGATGCGTCAACTACGAGGGTCCTGACCGAGTCGACATGGTCATCGAATCTGCTCGCCAGCTCAAGAGAGCTCACGGTTTTCCCGACTCGATCAGAGGTTCGCTACAGTCGCAGTCACAGCCTCCGAAGATGCCCGGTTCCCAGGGTCCCGGCGGCATGGGGGTCTCGTCCGCCCAGCAGAGAAATATTAACGACCCCCAGAACTCGGGTCCCCACGACGTTCGCTTGCATCGGCCTCCTGTGCATGACATTCGGGGCCCTCCGCCACCCCCTCCTCCACCACCTGCTCTGCTCCTTCTCGTGGGGTGATGGACTTCTCAGGGCTGCAGGGGCGTCTGGCCCTTGCGGCGGCCGGCAGTCGAGCGCCAGACGAGGCCGATATGCAGCACATGTTGAGCCTGGGACTGCCTCTCCGGATCGGCCTCGGTCCTCACCCTCCTCCGCCGTTCATGACCCTGGCGCCGCCGCCGCCACCGCCCCCGCAGCTGCAGGCCCTCTCTCGGCAGGGACCGCCGTCGGGGGCAACGCCTTCGCCGCTCCCTCAGCAGGCCATCTCGCGGGGGATGAACGGAAGTCGCGCGGCGATGGAGAACAACGACGAGGAGTCAAACCAGTCCGGAAGTGGAGACGAACGCCGGAAGGAAGTGGACGTGATGAACAACGGAAGCGGAAGTCAGAGGCCGAGTCTCGTCGGGGTCACGCTGGCCATCCTCGGATCCGTCACGCCGTTCGACATCCGGTTCAAGAAGGACCACGCTCTCATCGGACGCGTCCTGGCCTTCGACGCCAACGCCAAGTCACCCGGAACAGACTACGAGCTCAAGATCTTCGTCGAGTATCCTGTGGGGTCCGCAAACGTCTACAACAGCGCCTCTGGAGTGGCCAGACAGATGTATAGCGAGTGTTCCAAGGACGTCGGCAAGGGGCTCTCATCCGGATTCAAGTATCTCGAGTATCTGATGAAGGCCGGAACCGACGACTGGCGCCTACTGGGCGACCTACTTCCGGAGCAGGTCAGATTCTTCAAGGAGTCGATCAACCGTGACATGTTGCCGTCGCCGATCGAAGACTCTGGCATCTCGGCCGTTATACCGTGCAACAGCGCAGCCGCCAAGTTCCTCCTTCCGTTCCGCAACGCGGTTCCGGTTCCGGCCCCCTACCGCCACCTGGCGAGCGCCCTCCACTCGAAGCGGAAGATCTCCAGCGAATCCGAGTCCGGGGATGGGAACGCGGCTAACGCAGCCAAGCGCATCGGACTCGATGTCGGAGGCAGTGATCATCCGTCGAAGCGTCATCAGCCTAATCCTCATCCGGGTCTCGGTTCTTCGTCGTCGTCATCGTCGTCGTCAAAGCCTGGGAATGGTCCAGCAGCTGGTGGTGAAAAGTTCCATCGACCCCGTTCCAATTCTTCATCCCCTCTGAGCAACCACGCTGCGTCGCCGCCGGCCTCAGCCGCAGACAACGAGACGTCAAGAGCCTCCCCTTCGACGATCTTGAACAGCGAGACCTTACCGCTGGTCGGGTCGCCAGCCCTGGATCGGTCGGATCTGGCACTGGGCAAGAGCAACGGGCGGTCACGGATGAGTCCACACCACTACCCGTCTCCACCGACGCGTAGCTCCACCCTTCAGGACTCTGTACTTCCGGTGCCTGAGTCACTCAAGTGCACCCTCTGTAACGAGCGTCTTGAGGACACGCACTTCGTCCAGTGCCCTTCCGTTTCTGACCATAAGTTCTGCTTTCCCTGTTCGAGGGAGAGCATCAAGCGCCAGGGCGCCGGGGCCGAGGTCTACTGCCCAAGCGGAAAGAAGTGTCCGCTGGCCGGGTCCGTCGTCCCTTGGGCGTTCATGCATAACGAAATCGCTACAATACTAGGCGAAGAATGCAAGGACCTGAAAATTAAGAAGGAACGGATCGGGTAGACTCAGGAATGAGTCCTAGATGACCTCTAGGATTGGTCATCTCTGGTCACCTGTAAGACTGACCACCCGTCTGCGAACTCGTCATCTCTCGTACTGGTCAACTGTGAGGAAGGACGTTTGTGGAAAGGGTATCTGTGACATCCATTGAACTGGTCGCATATTGCATCAGTCACTAGTATAGTCGACCACGACTTGAACTGATCATCTGTTCGAGTGACAATCGCAGACAGTGACAGATTAAGAATTACCAAAGAGAAAACTTGGTTGATAGAAGTCATACACTTTGCTGCGAATAGATACATACATTTTGATTGATGAAAATAACACACCAGCTACGTGTAGGGTCTTCTATCAACCCCAATATAATATATATATAATACTGTGCATACATTGTTATGTCATACATCTATCTGGCATATAGAATAAATTAATCGTTGAAAATTTTGATTGTCTAATACAGTCCAGAAAGAGCTTTACTGTTGTGATAAGCCAAACCTACTATCTACATCAATATCTTACTCGATCATGCAGGACAAAATTATGATGGCATTAAGGTCTCATGTGTGGGTGGACTGTGCCCCGTGTTTTAGACAGTTGTATAGCATAACGTGAAAACGTTTCTCTCTCATTGCATTATTTTCTCGACGCGTATACGAACTTGGCGTCGTTTGGTCGAGTCAATAACAATTGTTTTGCTTGTCATGTTGACTCGTTTATTAACAACCATTCACGGTTCAATCTTCTCGCATTCTCTTAACAGATGGCAGCAGAGCATTCGGCTCATGGATAGCACTTGATTGAGTTTACGTTATACATTGCATTGGAAGCGTTGCTGAAGAATACCTATAGGATTGCAGGGTTGCCTTTAACGTCTGCTGGTAATCAGAAGTCCGGGAGCCAAAGTCGCCGATGCTCACACGAGTCAGTGCCAGTCCCAAGCCTGGATAAAGGAGGAGGGCGACGCTAATTGTCTTTGTTACCACACAGTGGTCGTTAATCAGTAAACAAGCAAGCTCACACGAGTTTTAGCTCTGTGACGCTGAGGCATGAGCATGCTCACACAAACTGTAATGAAAATCATAATCGTGTGTGATGAAATCATAAATATTTGTCAGCATATTAACCAGTGATGACATCACAATCCTTTTGGTGACTTATATTCAACCGATAAATATATGACATCATGATCATGACATCGTAACATATGATGCCACAACTGTCACGTTCTGGTTGACACCGTTAAAAGTACTGGAAGAAAATGTTGCATTGTATAGGGCTACATGTATTCGTATGTAGGCCTAAGTTTGAGTTTTTTTATTATGCTCATACGTTTCAACGTAGCCAATGTTTCAGTTGACTATATATGTATACCTGGCATATTTCAGCTGCGTGTGAAACGATGTTGCCAGCATGCACGGTGCTCCATGCTAACCCAACCTGGTTATATCTTTCAGTGGCCATTATTCGCTTATAATACTGGTCTTTGAAGAGAGTCTTTTCGATTACACGCTGATCTTTTTGTTTGCGTGGACCGGGAGTTTGCTCAACGTGGCTCTGTCTACAGAAAATCAGATCCTAACAAAAGGTCGTACTCTGAACGGATGAAGAATTTAAGGATTCACATGCGTCATTTGCATATTTCACTTATGTGTTATATACACACGCAATGTATATATCTATGTATTTAGTCATGTATGCATATATATGTTATGTATGTATGTATGTATGTATGTATGTATGTATGTATGTATGCATGCATGTATGTATGTATGTATGTATGTATGTATGTATGTATGTATGTATGTATGTATGTATGTATGTATGTATGTATGCGTATGTATGCATGCATGCATATGCATGCATGCATGTATGTATGCATGTATGTATGTATGTATGTATGTATGTATGTATGTATGTATGTATGTATGTATGTATGTATGTATGTATGTATGTATGTATGTATGTATGTATGTATGTATGCATGCATGTATGCATGCATGCATGCATGCATGCATGTATGTATGTATGTATGTATGTATGTATGTATGTATGTATGTATGTATGTATGTATGTATGTATGTATGCATGCATGTATGTGTATATCTACGTATGTATATATGTTTAATTGTATCGATAACATGTATGTACTTAAGTATGTGTTCATGTACGTGCTTGTATATGTATGTGTATGTATGTACTATGTATGTATGTATGTATGTATGTATGTATACGTATGTACGTACTTCGCTGACTATAAGCATGGTTATGTAAAATATCTAAAAAGTTGCTGCCTAAAATGTGACTGTGTGGTTAACATGCTTAAAACGTAGATGTATGACTGAAAATATTATAGAAAAACAAACACATATTTGAATGAATATATATTTATAGTATCGACGTGTGTGCTTGAGTGTTTGCGTATTGTCAGTCTCTCTGTGTGTGTTAGTACGTATCTCGTATTATAGGCGTTGGTTTATGAAAATATGCAGCGAAGATATTTGAGTCGAACGTGAGGAAATGCGTAGTCATAGGCTGGAACGTGTTTGGCTATTCTAATGAGGGGCTCTCGAAATCTGGTCTCCTATATTTAGGATTCGATTCGTCTTAGCCGGCGACGAATCGATTCAGTGAAACATTGCACGAATGCGTTGCAAGTCCAGTAGATAACACAATCAACGAGTCACTCATTAAGTCGTACACGCGTTCATTCATTCATTTACTCAGTGGGTCACTTACTCACTCATTCACTCGTTCAGAGAGTGAGAGAGACAGAGTGAGAGAATGGTATAGAAAAAGACAGACATACAGAGACAGCGAGAGAGAGGTAGAGAGGCCGAGACAGAGAAAGACAGACAGACAGAGACAGTGAGAGAGAGGTAGAAAGGCTGAGACAGAGAAAGACAGACAGACAGAGACAGTGAGAGAGAGGTAGAGAGGCTGAGACAGAGACAGACAGACAGAGACAGACACTCTCTCAGTTCCGTCTGCGTGTCCTCTTGTTTGTCCGGCTCTGTATGCGTGTCTTGATGATATGTATATCTGCCTGAATCCAGTTGAACTGCATGTGGATGAATATGCATGTTTTCGTGTCTGACCGTCAATGGAGTACGTGGTGCCTCTATTTGCATAGCATCAAAATGTAGACAAACGTGGTCGCATATTAATAGACCTACTGAGGTGAAAGCTCTGCTCAGCTGCTCTGCTACGGACCGCGTCTGCGCCCGAGCAGGAGCAAACGTGTGGATGGGAGGAGGAACGAGAGACAGAGACAGGGACAGACAGAGGCGAAAATCTATACATAACTTAGGGGGGGACAGAGTACCTACGAGGGCCGGATTTTGGGGGGGACAGCAGGGCTTAAGTCAAAACTTTGGGGGGACTGTCCCCCTCTGTCCCCCCCATGATTTACGCCACTGGGGACAGAGTGAGATACAGACAGACAGACAGACATAGGCAGAGTAAGAGAGAGGCAGAAAGAGGTAGAGAGAGAGAGACAGGGACAGAGTGAGAGATAAGCAGAGAAAGGTAGAGAGAGAGAGACAGACAGACAGACAGACAGACAGACAGACAGACAGACAGACAGAAGACAGACAGAGACAGACAGAGAGACAGAGAGAGAGAGACAGACAGACAGACAGAGACAGACAGACAGAGAGAATGAGAGACAGAATGAGAGAAAGACAGGCACAGACAGAGAGAGAGATAGGCTGAGAGAGGTAGAGAGAGACAGACAGAGACAGAGTGAGAGAATGCTATAGAAACAGAGAGACAGAGACAGAGACAGAGAGGGATAGAAAGCGGTATAGAGAGGTAGAGACAGTCAGACTGACAGGGACAGAGTGATACAGAGGCAGATAGACTGATACAGAGAAAGAGAGAGACAGACAGACAGACAGACAGACAGACACAGACAGACTTCGTCGTCGTCGTCATCGTAGGTACAGGTACCACTCGGTGCACTGCAATTAGCATTCGTCGATGAGCGCTCAGGCGACATGTGCTGCTGTTGTCTCGCGTCTTCTAAGTCTCGTCACGCGACATCTCCATATACGCATTCAGATTTGGTCACGAATACGAACGGCTGTTACGACGTGCGTGCGTGCGAGCGTGCGTGTCGGCGTGATGTGTCGTGACTGAAGAATATAAACCGGAGCGAGGTTTTCATCGCCACAACGACGGACAAGTGTTGCAAGCACGCTGACTGACACTCTGTGCGTCTGCCCGAGTATGTCTAGATGTCCCTGTCGGTTTTGTTTTGTCTGCTTGTCTGTTTGTCTGTATGTTTTCGGTGTTTCTGTTGTCTGTCTCTAAATGCTTTATTGAAGTTTTATGTGCATATGCGTATCTGTGTTTCTGTGTCTATTTGACTGAATGACTGACCGACCGACCGACCGACCGACTGACTGACTGTCTGCTTGACTGACTACAGACTGACTGAATGAATGAATAAATGATTGACTGACTGAATGAATGAATAAATGATTGACTGACTGAGTGACTGACTGTCTGACTGATTGACTTATTGACTGAGTGACTGATAGACTGAATGCCTGTCTGCTTGACTGACTACTGACTGACTGACTGACTGACTGACTGAATAAATGAATAAATGTTTGACTGACTGGGTGACTGACTATCTGACTGATTGACTGATTGACTGAGTGACTGTATGCTTGACTGACTACTGACTAACTGACTGACTGAATGAATAAATGATTGACTGACTGAGTGACTAACTGTCTGACTGATTGACTGATTGACTGATTGACTGATTGACTGATTGACTGTCTGACTGATTGACTGAATGCCTGTCTGCTTGACTGACTACTGACTGACTGACTGACTGACTGAATAAATGAATAAATGTTTGACTGACTGGGTGACTGACTATCTGACTGATTGACTGATTGACTGAGTGACTGTCTGCTTGACTGCTTGACTTACTGAGTGACTGAGTGAATGCTTGACTGACTGCTTCACTGCGTGACTGACTGAATGATTGAATGGGTGGTTGGTTGACTGACTGATATTAAGCTTTCTAAATCCTTCTCGAAGCTCGAATTCGATTTGTTGGAATTAGATGTGAGGTTATTCGGTGCAGAAAAGCGCCTGGCCAGAATCCCTGCCTCTGTACCAGCTTCATCCGCATTAGCATCCCAATCGAAGCGTTCAAGCGAGTCATGAGTCTCTAATTCGCTTGTGTCTTCCTCTCTGCACCGAATCTCGACTTCTATCTCCTACGGCGAAATTTCACTCACAACAATTCACCCGAGAGAATCTTATCGATCCTCCTTACAGGCAGCATGACTGTATTAGTCATCGGAGGTGTCAATCACTACAGAGACTAAAATATGGGGCGATGGATAGCACGTTGAGTAGGCGAAGTCAACAGGAAAATATCGCCGTGGCTGCCCTACGTACTGGCGGCATAAGGTTGTTATTATTAGCCTACCTACTTGACCGATTTATTCCACAAGCGGACAATCTCACACGTAGATCGTCTAAAATAAGAATGTTATTCTCTGTATAAATGTATGTACACCAAAGTGCGTATATTCAATTAGTATAATAAAGAATGTACTTGCCTATTATCCGTTTCTGCCACTGCTTCGCCTGCTATTGAATATCGTTGCGTTATAGCCTCGTGGTTAGTGTGCTGGACCGTCGGTCGAAAAACTGGGGTTCGCATTCTGGCAAGGGCAGAAGTTTTTTCATGATAGCGGGAGAGGGTTGGCCACCCCTCCCTCATATGCTGAAGTCAAGAAAGTGAAGTCGCTAACACTTGAGTGAAATGACTGCCTCTTGGAGCTATCTAAAGGGATTGCTTTTCTTACAATTCTGTTTGCCATTGCTCGTACTCTGGCAGAACCAGTCCCAAGCCTGCATGAGAAAGGAGGAGGGCGACGCTTATCAGTTTTGTTATGACACAGTGTCGTTAAACAGAGCAGCAACTAACCAATTATCCATTGCTCTAGATCTTGCGTTGTCTTGTCGAAACACCTCTGACGGGCATTCCTGTAGAGGCGCGATATAAATGCGAAATTACGTTCAAGATACATAACAAGCAGTCTACGTTGTGACCTCTGACCCCACCTCCGGGAAATGTAATAACAGGAAATGACGCGAATAGAAAGGTGTATGGCTGACTGCCTAATGTTGCATGCACTATGCCGCCCCATTACGTGACTACATTCAGCAGGTGGTAAAATTGCCACCTTGGCGCCCTTCCAGTTCCTACGATTCCCTTTGAAATTAAAGCAACGGGTTTTGAACTGTGACCTTTGCACGAACACACAGGATGCCACTCCCTTTCAGAGTGTCATCCAGAAAGTACGAATCCCTGACACGATGACCTATTACGAGCGCGAGGTGTGTATGTCTGAACCTGCGGATGTATGTTCGCTATGAGCCAAGACGGAGTCAATGTCATGTAAAGGCCAGAGTATAACTATTTGTCCTGGCTAATGATCTGAAAGACGATATAGCGAGTTGGTTGTTGACGATTACAAATAATTTTAAAAGGAGCTCAAAGCACGCGATCCTGTAAGGTGATCTGAACTTCTGAACCTAGGTTCGTGCAAGAAGCCAGTTTCAGAATGAAAGCAATAGGCTATAATTATAGGAGAGCGATATGAAGTCAGCAAAGTATTTAGGTACGATAGTAAACTGATATTCTGGGCTAAGAGGTCGAGCATATAATAATTATAATCTTAAACTAAATGCATCATTCAACAGTGAGCCGGTGAACTTCAAGGCGGCGGCGATTTATGGCATTGATGAGGAAGAACAAGAAGAGTAATCAACAGCCAACCATAGAGAGTTTGAATCAGCTGAATCTTTAGTTGGTCAAAAGAGGCTTGAACCATATAACACTGCAGTTGTATAGTCTAGTCGAGAACCAGCAATCGACTCTAATGTCGTAAATTCAATAGCACAGTTATGGTAAGATCATTCTCAAAGACGCTTTCTTTCTGAATTGTTCCGTACTAAAGATACTTCAGTCGTCAATGGAAGTCGCAGATTCGGCGCCACGTTTTGCCAAAAGAAAATAATTCGGAGGTATATAGGGTGAAAACTTATAGATAAGTCAACGAAAATTGGCCACAATGGTCAGAATGTTTAATGTACTGACAACGAAATCAATGCTTTAATACATATATATCTGTAATTCTAATTCAACTAAGAAAACCGATGTACTCCATTAATATCCAAAACATTTGTCGTATAAAGACCAGGTTTTAGTCAATCGAAGAAGACTTGTGATCCATGTCGCTTCTGGGCGTTGTACTGAAGCGAACGTTTTAGTAATCCTTTCTGTTGTGAGTTAGTCACGCATGCGCATGACAGTGTGACGTGTGTTCCGGTTTCATCCGTGTTGCTGCAGGTGAAACAATGCGTTTCGAATCGAATCGATCCTCTTCGAATCACGCATCACATCCGATCACAATTCTTCACAGCCATTTTCAACACGCAGTCCATGACAAGTGCATGGTGTCTGGTTAAACAGATACTGAGGCAGCCAGGTAACCATTCAAACGGAAACTGGTGTTGAAAGATCTCACCCGCTTCAGCTTATTGAAAATTGAGCAGGGTCGAGGCCCTGCGGTTGCTATATGAAAAATTTGCACGTTTCTACAATTTCATTTATACCTATATAAGGTTGTTTCCTAGTAAAACACGTTCATGTTATATAAATATAGGTAGCCAAGCGCATGCACTACAATCATACATGCACTATACATACAATCATACATGCATTGTAGCCAAGCACATATTATTATTATTATTTTTAACCCAAAGAATGAAATCGAGAGGTGTGAAAAACTTCTTTAGACAGCAGAGAATGCATTTATGGGATGGCTGAGTTGTTCCTTCAGTTCAATCACGCTTACAAGCCCACAGACCAACAATCCCACAAGCCGTCAAGCCCACAAGCCAGAAGCCCACTAGCCCACGATCCCACAAGACCACCAGCCCCCAGGCCCACCAGCCCACAATCTCACTAGCCCACAATCCCACTAGCCCACAATCCCACAAGCCCTCAAGCCCACAAGCCA
>JACEVL010000177.1:1191618-1206618 GCA_020284085.1 Aporrectodea caliginosa | reverse complement strand
CAAGGCTCACAAGGAGTCGGCGCCTATGGTAGTATGTATACCTGAATCTCTGGGCAGTATATCTCCGTATATACTACAGCTGATTCCGAGAGCTGACGCCAATCATCGTCGATATGACGGCGTCGTTAAATAAACGTTATAAACCTGATTCTGAGGCGATAATCAACTTGAGCTTGCCATGAACGAATAGGAACACAATCGATGAGTTAGAGATCCAGTGTGCTATCGAACATGACACCGTGATGCATATAGATATATATGCATATGCAGTTATACAGACATATATTAGGCAGTTACATAGACATAAATATATGCAGTTATACAGACATAAATATATATATATATATATATATATATATATGTCACCACTCTTTTCTTTCTTAGTTGTGACCTACCTCAAGAACTTTCCTTATCTCTACATATAAATTGCTCAACGACTTCTAACTGTTTAAGAATTAAATTGACACAGTTCTTTGAATGTTTCTCCTTTCTTCAAACACAGTTATTTCAAACGTACAATCAAAGTTCTTACCAATACAGCTCAACTGTAACTTCTAATACAGCTCTCTACTGCATTAAACCAACTACTACACTGTATTGTTCAAATTCACTGTCATCAGCAGTTTCTAAGTTTGGCGCGCTAACTGCGCGTGTAAAACAATCTACCGTCAGCCAAAGTTTAGGCTACTTTAGGCCAAGCGCCCACGAGCCGACAGCGCAACTAAGGCCTAAGACTAAAACGCTGAACAATCGAATACACATTATATATATATCAACCTAAGGAACACCTGTGCTCATTATATATGCAAAACATTAGTTCACAATATATAATTATATTCATTTCAGGAATTCATTCATTTCAGAAATTTATATAGCGCCCTTCAAGAAGTCTACTCAGAGCGCTCCCAGTCCAACCACGGTGATACAAGTAAGTCTTAAGGAGCCTGTAGAACTTAGATGAATCATCCCGAGGTAACAGGCGTATCTCCAACGGTAAACATATAGACATATACATGTAGAATCTGTAGATGCAGTTATTATAGATACATATATGCAGTTGTATAGACATATATATGCAATTCTTCATTATGTTTGGTGAAAACGCTTTAGAGACACGAATTGTCTGGTACGAATGAAATGCCACACTGTGTTCTTTGGTAAAAACGGCGGTGGGTATACTTTTATGGCTATCGGAAGAACGTTAGTCGCTCATAAAATCGCATGGCCCGTATACGAACAGATTTACTCTATCTAAGCCGCTAGTCAGCACGATCTCTCTCAAACATCTCCCTAGACACACGCACACATATTTATCACAATTTACATACATGCACTTGTGCAAATATTGGCCTATACAGTCATGACCCATTGTACTAGAAAAGCGATGTAGGCCGTAACACGTATGCGAGCCTGCATTGCGTACAGATATGTCATGCACAATAGCATTATCTTTTGTTGGGTGTATACGGTCGGGCCTCACTCGGGCGTAACCGAAGGCTTTGCTGGAGATGGATAGAATCGATGTTTGCGGCGTCTTGCCTGCTAAGTTTTCAGATCTCGTACACTCGCCATTCAATCAATCAATCAATAAATCAATCAGTCAGTCAGTCAGTCAGTCAGTCAATCAATCAATCAATCAATCAATCAATCAATCAATCAATCAATCGTTTATTGTAGCCATTTGACATATATACAGAACAAGCAGTGAAAACTATCCAAAGAGAGGCAACAAAGGGGTTCCCAAAAGGATACCTGGATACCTGACACGTGGTGGTGGTTGTCCCCATGATACCATTAACACCAGCTTTCCTTGTAAGGTCACCTGCCAGGTGGCGGTCTATACGTGTGTCAGGTATCCTTGGCTGACGATGGGAACAACCACCACCACCACCACCACCATGACCACCACCACTACCATGTTGTATCAGAGGGTTGTCCAGAAATCGATGTCCAGTGGAGATCAGAGTCCGGTTGCCAGAGAGAGCAGAGAGAACAGTCAACAGATATTACTAGTTAACAATGCATAAGGGCCGTCCATTAAATGACGTTTATATATTTTTGCCGATTTTTACCCCCCCTCGTTACACTTCGTCACAAAAAGTAACACCCCCCTGAAACATGACGTTCACAATATTAAAAATCTGACGGTGACAAATATTTAAGTAATTAGAAAATTATTAATAATAGTGCCCGTATACATTAAAATAATAAAAAAATAATAAAAATGTAATACTCAAAATTAGTGTTGTTCTTTTAAAATTAAATTGCTGTTAATTGTTAAATTCAATTACATGGACCTGATGTGACGTCACACTTCTCAGAACCCCTCACCCTCCATGTCACACTTCGTCACAAATTTCCGACCTCCAGGTGCGTGACGTCATTTATGGACGGCCCCTAATGATTCAGCAATCATTGCCAAGTGATGCTCCACTTTGTGGTTACAGCAGCGGACGTCATAGACCAATCACTGTGTGATACAGCTAGACATTTGAGTCTTACAGAGGCAACAATTTCTGGCTAAAGCCATCGGTCACTTTTCTACTAGTAGAAATAGACCCAGACATATATCTAAGTAGACTCTCATTTATGAAAGGCCATGCTCTCTTGCTACAGCCTTCGGTAATTTTTTCAATTAGCAATACAGCCATGCACTTGTCTAAGTATTAAATTTCTGACTGCAGCATTCGGTAAATATTCTTACTAGACAAATTGTATCTAACAGTGTGCTTCTCGTATTGATGTTCACCGGATAAGGAAAATATTCTAAAGGGCCTAGAGATGGCATCTTTTAACGCACTGGCACAGAGAGCGAGAGATACACCTTTTAGATCGAGGTCCGTAGGCGGAGATGCATTGTAGGCTGCTATTAGATGCCACCTTTAAAGCGCCTAGAGATGGCACCTTCTGCTAGTAGTTAAGATTTATGTCTTCTGTCATTGTGTTCTTGTAGAATTGTTTCAATTGCCTAACTGGCACACTGTAACCGGTTGCGTTTGTCAAAGCCCTAGGATGGCACCTTTAAAGCGCCTAGAGATGGCACCTATTAAAGCATTATTATTACCGGAAACGGAAAATATTCTAAAGCGCCTAGAGATGGCACCTTTTAAAGCGCCTAGAGATGGCGTCAACGGAACGAGTTTAGGGATTTTCCGGGGGATTTCGCTTGATCTCGAGCGCCTTGGACTTTCAGTACAAGACAGTTGACATTACTGCCATAGAGCTCTTTTGACACGACTAGGAAAAGCGCTATCGTAGGTGCAACCTCATCTAATAATGGGAGAACCCATACAACCTTTCCATTTCCTAAGCTGCCATTCCAGTGGTAAACGAATTGGCAGTATGAGGACAAATCACTTAGGGTGAAGTGAGGTCGTCGTGATCCGTGCGGACGCGGCCGAAGACGTCGTTAAACACAGGATACTAGACCTACCACTACATGATGAGAGCAGAACAATAAATGAAGCGGATCGTTTATGGAGGTGGTTGCTGGCGAACTTTGTGGTTCATTATGAATGAATGAATGAATGAATGAATGAATGAATGAATGAATGAATAATAATAATAATAATAATAATAATAATAATAAAAATAATAATAATAATAATAATGCTTAAACAACGTCTTTGACCATAATTATTATAGCCAGCGTTAATTAATGTCCTGTGTATCTTTCACAATCGGAATAATAACTAATAATCACAATAATAACCATATAATAATAATATAATAATAATAAATTGTTTTCTGGCTCACTGGGTCTCTAATAAGATAATAATAATAATAATAATTAATGACCACCAATCATAAATTAGTCATAATATGGGTAATGGTATAAGGGTGGGTGGGTGAGGAGTTAAGACTAATAAACAGAAAGGAGATTAACCCGAGCCTTCATACAAATGGCATACTACTAGTCAGTATGCGTAATATAACTTTGGCTCACACCATGGTATACAGGTCAGGGATAAAACACTAAACATATTATGGCTATAGTGTCTTGTTTTCTATTTTACAGAACTAATTCATTAGAGGGAATTTCTTCACTAATTAACCTACTCCTTCAAACGCAGAACTCTCCCTTCACACGGAGCCTCAACCCCTTTCCACTGCCCGCTTTCACTTCCTTTCCCACGTCGATCCATCCTAACTCCTGGTGTTGCCACGCTTCCCTGCAATCATGCACCACTTAACATCCTCCGTCCACCACCCATCCACCCACCACACCCATCCACGCACCCAGCCTCCCACCGGTCCCTTGTACTCCCTCCCTCCTCCCTCCCTCCCTGCTTAATGTCACGCACATTACGCTGAAGCACGCACATGACTCGGAGTCTTGACATCGAGCGATCGGTGTTTGGCGCGTCACGACTTGGAGTTGTCATGCAACAGTTAGACGATGTTGCATGAGGTCAGCTGCAGCGGTAGATGATGGAGGAGGGGAAGGCCAGGAGGAGGAGGATGGAGAGGTGAAAGCAGTGCTATGCAATAGTACACGCAACAATAAGAAACAGCAGGCAAACAGACATAAATTGTGCAGTCAGAAAGCGAACAGAAAGAGACATAGAGAAGGACATAGAGAAAGACATACAGAAGGACATAGAGAAAGACATAGAGAAGGACATAGAGAGAGACATAAAGAAGGACATAGAGAGAGACATAGAGAAGGACATAGAGAAGGACATAGAGAGAGACATAGAGAAGGACATAGAGAAGAGACATAGAGAAAGACATAGAGAAGGACATAGAAAGACACAGAGAAAGACATAGAGAGAGACATAGAGAAGGACATAGAGAAAGACATAGAGAAGGACATAGAGAAAGACATAGAAAGACATAGAGACAGACATAGAGAAAGACACAGAGAGAAAGACACTGGACAGATTAACAGATACAGTTGCTGAAATGCAGAGGCACATAGGTAAACACAAAGGACAAAAGAAAGACACAGACCGATGCATAGAGACAAAAGCAAACATTCGTTGACTCGCGACAGGTAAACATAGAAAGAGACAAACATGCAAAGAGAGCAAAGAGATAAACACACAAATAGCATACAAATATTACCATAACATAATACAGATAATATAATACAAATAATACAAATAATACAATACAATAACACAATACAGATGATATAATACAAATAATACAATACAAATAATACAATAGCACAATACAATGCAATAGCACAATACAAATGATACAATACAAATAATACAATACGATGATACAATACTTAATACAACAGCACAATGACTTTAAAATCGATTTATTTGGCACGTTTTCTTTTATCGCGGAGTTGGTATCGAACTGACCTATATTCCTGAAATGCGTTCATGCATATTGCATTCCTCTTAGGAGATGAACACGTATCGCGGGATTAGGAGCGGCCTCTCTTTCATGTTCCAAGGGTTCCATCTGAAATTTTCCTTCATACGTCAGAGGTAGATGGCAACGCGACGAGATTTGCTTTTGTCTTTTCAAGTGGCAACATAGATTTGAAATCATACGCATTCAGTCAATAATCAGTGAGTTATTTCCTAAAATCAGGTCTTGTAGACACCCGCATTTGTTTTCAAGTCGGGTCTATGAAAAGTACAAGTACGTTAATGTCACAGGTGTTATATACTTCAAGGTGAATAAAACTGAACACACACACACACACACACACACACACACACACACACACACACACACACACACACACACACACACACACACACACGCATGCACACGTGCACGCAATGAACTGAATATATCGGACTATTACATCGAGCACACACACACACACACACACACACACACACACACACACACTACACATATATATATATATATATATATATATATATATATATATATATATATATATTTATATTGCTTTCGATCGCGAGTCCTTTGTTTTGATGATAAAATCAGTCAGCCGAAAAGCACTTAATTCCATACAACGCACCAAATTCTATTTAAAGAATTTACTTATTTAATTAAGTAAATAATATTCAAGGGCTCAGACAGGCAAGATAACGGATAAATATAGGGTTGGTAAGCTGAGAAACGTCTGTTTTTATTTCGTGAAAATATCTAATCCCCTAGGCTGAATACTTAAGCTTTTACAAACGAGCCCACGACTTACAGCCACATGCTCTTAAGCTTCGAAAGGTCATGTACCATAAAAGCGACGCAATACACGTCATAGGCTAAGGCCTGCACTGAAGCTATAATGCCATACAATACAATGCAACTATATTTGTTACTACGCTTCTTCCTATGTCCAGAAATGCGTGCTCACGACCATACGACAGAACATCGATGGCGTTGAGCTATATGGAGGATAGAACTGGCTCAAGGCCATTACACAGTAAACGTGTCAGAACGTGAAATTTTTGGTGAATTTACCAAACGGGGAATCAATGACTTTCTGCTCAACTTTCAGTGAACATAGTCCTATATAACTGAAATTATTATCAATTTAATCATAAATTTTGAAAAAAATATAAAATAAAATTTTTAAGCATCGCGATTCATATGAATCAGACAGCAGGTCAAACTTGGCCCGCAGGTCAGAAGTTTGACAGCACGCAGTATATATTGTCACGATGAGCTTCCTATCTTTAGAAGGTCAAATGTCATTTCACATCACGCGCTATACCTCCCCTTGTGTTCCAATTTTAGCCGTGAGCCCGTGAGACTATAATGTTTTGAAATCACAAACACATCTGAGATTCAGCACGTGCCAATCACTCAGAGAAGAGAAGTGCCCGCGTTAAAAATAGACAGTGTGTGCGTTCTGATGAAATTAGGCGTCTGTCCGCACCTGTGCAACGGTTAAGAGATTTCTGTGAAATATTCATTTTACTATATATAACGATCGTGTTGCCTGAGTTCGTCCAGCGAATGAGTGCGTCTTCGCGTGAGAAGTCGACCTAAACCAGGCAGAAACTGCTTCGTGTAAATTGCATTTTGGCATCAGCGACCCAGCGATACAGACGGTCGGTTCGGGCGGAGTGTGAAGCCAAAACATCCGCGCCGGCGAAAACAGTTCCGAAATATATTGTGATTGGTTACTGCCACTTAGCAGGCAGAAGAAATTGTTAATAAAAATAGAACTGCACTGTCTTAGATATCGACAGGGGGCTGCATGGTGGCCTGTATCGTTCGTAGAAATCATGTCGTGTTTTGATTTCGACTCTACTTAACTTAAGCACAGACCGCTACATCTTCTTCTGTTATTATTTTAAAGCTAAATTTTCCGACCAATGCACCAGGATACTTCAACAATCGCCCCCTATGTTGTGGGAAAGTGAAAAGGCGTCGGAACTGTCCTTGTTTTGGAACCGATCAGGCACCACACCCGTTAGCCTTCGCCTGCCTGCTTGCCTGCCTGTCCACCTACTCGACTGTCTGCACTGCCGTCGGGCCGTCATCCGTCCGTCCGTCCGTCCGTGTCTTGGACGGTGTATCATCAGGCCAAGAGGGCGTTCGTCTCTGTCAGAGGCACGCTGGCCGTGCAGACGACAAACTAAATAAGAGAAAGACGGACGACTTCGTCACGCTATCAGCTGGCACTCAGCCACGGATGCAGACGACGACGACGACGACGACGGCTGCTGTCGACAGACACACGGACGGACGGACGGACGGACGGACGAACAAAGGGACGGAGCAGAACAGACAGAGAGACGTGGTTGAAATGGAAGGAGACGTAGGCCTATAGGTGAGAAAGGAAGGTAGAGTATAGATAGATAGATAGATAGATAGATAGATGGATAGATAGATAGATAGATATGGATGTATAGGATGGATGGATAGGATGGATGGATGGATGGATAGGATAGGATAGATAGGCAGGTAGGTGGGTGGGTAGGGAGGATAGGTGGATGGATGTGGATGGATGGATGGATGGGTGGGTGGGTGGTAGGTAGGTAGGTAGGTAGTAGGCAGGTAGGTGGGATAGGTAGGTAGGTAGATAGATAGATAGATAGATAGATAGATAGATAGATAGATAGATAGATAGATAGATAGATAGATAGATAGATAGATAGATAGATAGATAGATAGATAGATAGATAGATAGATAGATAGAGACAGACAGATAGACAGATAGACAGACAGACAGACAGACAGACAGATAGATAGACATAGATAGAGAGATAGATAGAAAAGAGAGAAGGAAGCACGAAAGAGTAGAACACGAAGGAATAAAAAAAAAACTGACGCATAAATGTAGAGAAATTTGGGATAATAGAAAGATAAAATTATTATTACGAAAGGAATGAATACTGGATAGAGTTTGGTAGAAGCTACGAGATGAAGATAAAGCTAAGTAGAGCGAGATAAAGTTGAACAGTTGCATAGCAGAATGATGAGTCGCAACTCGCAATCATACAAAGACGACTGATAGCAGGCATACGATATATCGTATTGGATGTCCTAAGGGAGAACTGAATGCTCCCAACTAATACAGTGGGATGGATAAGTATCGATTGCATACAAAAAATAAAAGTCAATGAACGTATACATCACAAAGGACCAAAGGACAGCAAGAACTTTCTACCGCGCATGCTGCACTAAAAGGCTCTCTCTCTCTCTCTCTCTCTCTCTCTCTCTCTCTCTCTCTCTCTCTCTCTCTCTCTCTCTCTCTCTCTCTCTCTCTCTCTCTCTCTCTCTCTCTCTCTCTCTCTCTCTCTCTCTCTTTGCCTCTTGCCTGTATATATATATCAATGAACGTATAAATCACAAAGGACGCAAAGGACAGCAAGAGAACTTGTCTACCGCGAATGCTGCACAAAAACACTTACTAGACTGCATGGCGGTGTTCGGACACAAATAAAAGCCAATGGACGTTGACCACACCGAAACATATATAATAATAATAATATCTTTTCTTTAATTTAGCGCCAATACAAAACAATACATTTACATGTTATGCAATTGAAACAATCTTAACTAGTTAACTACTAACAGAACAGACAGCTTTTCTTATAACGGCGCTAATTACGCACTTTTGTCGTTGGCTGCGTTAACGGGGCTGAACTCGGTACCTCTCGCACTCTTCGCCAGATGTTATCCAACGCGCCACCGGACCCCCATGTATACGAACATGTCAAATGTAACAGCGAAAGTCAGTAATGTGGACAATCCAAACCATCGGGTGGAGTACATTCTTCCCCTTCTCACCCTTATAGAATCAGTCACGGTGTTGCATTTTATGCCCACGTAACTTATTACTGCTAATAAAGTATCACTATACAGTGGGAATTAATATAAATTAATTACAAGAAGTACGAACTCGTACACGACAAACGCAAACCCTTTAACGGGACAATTCTATTTTTTTCATTCAGCACCAAACATTAAGTGGAACCCATCCACCCGGAATTTCAAAGCAAAGCCCATTGAAGGCCGATTCCCACAAGACTCAAATGTAAACAATAGGAAATAGGGTTTCTTATTGTCTTGCAGTATTGACCTTTGCGACGCGTTACGTTTTGGAAGCCTTGGAAGAACTTGCGCTGAAGCCTGTTCCGTTTAACATCTAAGTTACAGACTAAAACCGAGTTGGCTAATGAAGGTGAAAGCTGACGAGACAGTATAAGCTACGTTTTGTGTAATTTCTTTGACCAGGGCTGGATTAATATGACGCACTTAACGAATGTATCGGGATATGTTAAAAAATTGAGAAACGTTCTTTAAACAAAAATGACACCAAATTGAAATTCAATTAATTCTTGACGACGCCAGTGCATAGCCTATTTTAACGGATTTGGACTACTGGGACAAAGTCTGCCACGACTGTACTTTCAATGTGAACTATATTGAAAGTACTGTATTACCTGTGACAAATCAACAAAACTACTGGGACACTTTGTAAAACTACTGGGTCAAATCCTAATCCTGGTACTGCTTGGTTCTTTGCTGTTTAGCGACACTATGTCTTAACAAAGATGATTAGCGTTGCCCTCCTCCTTCCTTCAGGCGCGGGACTGGCACAACCAGAGTACGAGTAGTATAGCGGAGTACTGTGTTTGCAGGTCCCTTAAGAATTTCCTTAACAGCTTGAAGACATAGCTGGACAACAGAACAGACAAATAGTAGACAGCACGTATAAGTAGTGAAACAGACTGGGGAACCCAAAGCGGACCAACATTCACAGTTTTATATGGTTTCTGAGGAGTCATCTCAGGCCACAACAGGACAGCAACAGACTCCGCAAGAGGAATCGTCTGCACAACCGAACTTAACAAATCCTTTTTGACCGCCTCTTTTCCTCCTCCATCCATCCGTCCATCCCTCCTTCTTCCATCCGGCAACCCGGCGCGAATCACGGCTCTATAGGACGGACTCGCCGGTCGGAGGAGCCCCGCAAACAAGAAATCCATACATCAGCGCCGGAGCTTACTGAGTAATTCAAAGCCCGTCTCGTGCAGGCAATTGCGTTTTCAGTCACACACTGCGGACTGGATTAGTCTGTCCAGCCAGGGTTGTAACTTAATGATTTAACAGACATAGAACTGTGATCGGAATACATTCACCTTCGACAGACGGGCGCAGTAAATGCGTTCGCCCGTTGGCTCTTGACAAATGTTGTGTGACGCGGAATACTGATGTCGCTTATCGGGCGTCCGAGGGCGGGCGGGCGGGCGGGCGCCGGCCGCAGGAGCAAGACCGACCGACCGACCGACGGGCCGACGACGGGCGCCCGAGCGAACGCATCGCGCGGTCCTTGCTCCTCTGCAATCGAACAATGAATTCGACTCCGAGTGAGGTAGGGAGATTCACCGACTGGCGAACTGACTTGGCAGGATCGGTAGGACACGGAAAAGGATCGCGGAAGAAACAGGAAGTCGGAGAGACCGACGTAGAAAGGTACAGATAAAGAGGGGGAAGCGTGTAGACGGAGAAGCAAGTGGAAGAAAAATGGATGGGACAAAGAGAGACGGAGGGAGAGAGAGAGAGAAGGAAGAGAGAGAAGAGAGAGAGAGAGAGAGAGAGAGAGAGACAGACAGACAGACAGAGACAGACAGAGACAGAGACAGAGACAGAGACAGAGACAGAGACAGAGACAGAGACAGAGACAGAGACAGGACAGAGACAGAGACAGAGACAGTTAGAGACAGACAGAGACAGACAGAGACAGACAGATAGAGACAGAGACTCGCGAGGAGTCGACACAGACACACAGAGAGAGTGAGAGAAAGAGAGGGAAAGAGACAGAGACAGAGAAAGAGTGAAACAGAAAGAGAAAGAGAAAGTGAGAGATATATGCAGAGATATGAGACGAGAGATGGAGGCAAAGGTAGAAACAGAAAACATAGAGATAGGTGCATTGCAGCTTAGAAGACGATGCCCTATTGTTATTGTCAAAGACGGGCTTTCAACATGCAATCCACTCCATTGATTTATTTATATGTTCCTCACACATCCACATACACACCTACAAAATATTCATCCATTCATTCATTTATTTCAGATATCTATATAGCGCCCATTCAAGATTTCTACTCAGAGGCGCTCCCGACTACAGCGCAGACACTGAATCGGAGTTTCACGCCGAAGCGCATGAGCAATTGCGAATGAAGGACTTGCCCAGGGTCCCTATGCGGCATCTTGAGGTGGATTCGAACCCGCAACCCTCCGGCTGCAAGGCACCGAACATACCCCTATACCACCGTGCCCCACAGCAGCATGCAGCAGAGGGACTTGATATCCCACCATCCAACGTTCTGCAACGGCAACCTGAATAAAAACTAGTTAGCAAAAGCTATTTAGCAACTCGACAACCATAAGCCAACCGTTAGGCATCTCCCATTAATTTTGTCAAGAAAATTTGTGAGTGGTTTTTGAAAAGTTTGACAATTCTTGACAAGAGGGAGAGGTGTTAGACTATCGAAATTGACGTCAGCAAATCAACAACTGAACAATGCAACAAATGAAATGTTATATTTTGCAATGAATCAAAAAATCAAATCATTCATAGAACATTATTTAATCCTTGACCCGCTGCGTTCCTCACCCAACTCACACAGATCCTTCACAATAGTAGATTAAAATTAAACAATAATACGGCTAAACGCATTCGAGTTGGCCAATCATCTCCCTTGCAAAATCTCGTAACAAATTCTTGTCCTGGAAGGGATTTGAACCCCTCTCCGGTCCTACGATAAACAGTCCAGCACGTTAACCACTAGGTCAATCTATATGGGGCGTGGTGGTGTAGGGGTATGTCTCGGTGCCTTGCAGCCGGAATGGTTGCGGGTTCGAATCCGCCTCAAGCCGCGGCGTAGGGACCCTGGGCAAGTCCTTCACTCGCAATGGCTCATGCGCTTTCTTCGTGAAACTCCGATTCAGTGTCCTCGCTGTAGTCGGGAGCGCCTCTGAGTAGAAATCTTGAAGGGGCGCTATAACAAGTGCTCAAACATACATATATGTATTCGAGTAGCTAATAAAACAGCAAGCGCCGCAAAAAGCAGGACCACAACAAAGCCTTGGTTCTCATTATAAGCAATCTACGACCCAGACTCTGCTCAAACTATCCTTCCAAATCCTCAATACATCTTTGAGATTTCAAGAGAAGCGTCGAAACCAGGGCCGCATTAAGGCTAGTGCTGGCCCGGGTGCTGTGATTATCTTCCTCTGACAACCACCGGTCCACCACGCACATATTTATAAAATTAAGGCTGCATCACCCTTAGCACCCCCATAATGCAGGCCTGGCCGAAGCTCCCTTCCACACAGCGCCATCTCTGGATAATTCAGTTTGGCCAGGGAATTTAAAAAAAACACACTCATATTATACTCTTGACTCAATCATATATATATATATATATATATATATATATATATATATATATATACAGTGCGTTTTAAAGTCGCTACTAACACGTGGAGTCACCACGTAAACTCATTAATGAAATCAGACTCGAATGATATGATTTACAGTGGCCAGTTCGCGTGCATGTACGTGTACATGTGCAGGACACAGGCGCTAAATAAAAGTGGACAGAAGGCTCAGCGACGATAGGTGGCGTGCCAGTCTTCCTTTGATCTACCGTGAGATCGAGGCTTTGCGTGCGCCAGCCAGCAACGCAATCCTCCTCTTTCATTACGTTCTCATCGCTCCCGCATGCAACACTTAAAAGCAATGTCTACTGATGGCAGTCACTGATGTGCATGTATGTATCTAAGTGTGGCCATTAAAAAAGCACTTGTTTACTAATAATATCACAGTGGCGTTAAGCATGTTAGTCTATAACAGGCTTAAAAGGTGCGGGTTAATGTGAATTATAATGATAATAATATTAATTAATTCAATTCAAACTGTCAAACTGTCAAACTGCAGAATGATTACATGAAATAGTTGGAAAACATGATAACAAGTTAAACAAGAGTCGAGTTTATAACTGTATAACAGCCTGTTTGGCGCCTATCCGCACTACTGCTGCTCATTTACCATCGTCCTCTAGGGAGTGGAAGGCTGAGTCAACCTTAAAGGGTTAGCGGGTATCGAACCCGCGTCGTTCTGTTCTACGTGCCGGTGTATTACCACTCGAGGAAGTTTGTGACAGAAGGACGGTCTATATAGTAGCCTACTCGAGAAAGTACGACGTGCCCTGTTAAATTATCGGGTAATACAGTGCTTCCAATTTTTTTTGGCTACGGAACCCCTATTGATTTGAACATTTTAGGTATACCTCGATCCAAACAAAACAAGTTACATGTATTATATGATGTTTTTAACCAGTGGTCGGAGTATGTACAATTTTAATCCATAAAAATTAAATTATAAATTATTTTGAATTAAATTTTTTCACGGAACTCTCGTTTTCACCTCTGAGTCTGATTTATAATGTAATAACACATTGAAACAGCATTTTTGTCCCATTTCCTCACGGAGCCCTTGTCTTCCCCTTCACGGAACCCTATAGGGTTCTGTGGAACACACTTTGGGAAACACTGTGGTAATAGATCGCATGACCAATCCTAATTTCTCCCGGATCCTTCCTTTGTGTCTGCCACATGAGTCATCTGTTCTTCATATCTACCTGGGTTTGAAATGCTAACGACTTCTTATCATCTTAGCCTCTATCCCCTGGGGATCTTTCGCAGACGGTAGCCATGCAGGTAGCAAACTGGCCATATTCACCGTAAATTATTGCTAGACAATCAATATTTATGTATGTGCAGGCAGTCAGGTACCATACATCATTTGTCAACTGTTCATTTCTCATCTAAAGGAACCAGAGATGAACATTTCCGTCAGTTCATCTCGATGACGCATCTTTTCTGTGCTGCTAAGAAATTTCTCAGTTTCTCATTAACATCACATTAGATCTACACCTGTTTCTCTGATATTTTATAGTAGAAAAAAGCATGTTGATAGTAGACACTTTCTGATCTGGCGCTAAATAAATTGATGCAAAATGATGCAACATGATGTCAACGTATGTGAAACAATGTAAAATGCGATTAATTCATTCATTGTGTAGATTTATATGGCGCCTTTCAAGTAACTACTCAGAGGCGCTCCCGACCTAACCCATCTGAAAAGGACAGTGTTTAGGATGGGAATAAAAGGTACAAGCAAAACACCCTAGGCATCGAGCAGATTTACGACACCTTCCAAACTGTTCTCAGTTTCACCAACTGTTGAAGACTGCATTCTTCCGTATGGCCTGGGTCGGGAGCGCCTCTGAGTAGGGATCTTGAAGGGGCGCTATATAAATTCTCATTGATTGATTGATTGATTGATTGATAATCAAAGGGAGCCCATTCCAGATTTCAGGGCCAATAACAGAAAAAGTACGATGCCTTGCTTCTTATCAAAACTGCGTTACAGAAGTATTCAGTGATCTAAACTGTAATGTAAAGTAATGCTTCTGTAGCGTCCAACGCCGCAAGCCGAGTTAAAGAGCGACCACAGTTACTGTGTCTGCACATAAAGGGGGCCCATTTGGGGGGGCCCCGTAAATTGTCCGGTTTCCCCCCCCCATTTTTTGG
>JACEVL010000177.1:1114845-1191446 GCA_020284085.1 Aporrectodea caliginosa | reverse complement strand
ATCGGTAGCGCTTTGATTCAGTTACTTATAGTTTATTGAATGGATTGTGGGAGTAAGTGGTTTTGTCAGTGACTCAGTGGTTGATTGGAGTGCTTCCATTTTGACAAAGAGAGATTCGGAATCGTAATCTCCAAATTTCTATAGTGCTATTCTAAAGCTAAGCGCATGAGACCAGCTTATTCACAATTGCTGCGTCGTATCAGAAGGGTTGTCCAGAGATCGATGTCCAGTGGAGGTCCGTGTGCAGTTGTCAGACAGAAGAGGCAACCTGACTTGAACCTCCACAGTTCGCGGCTTTGTCAACCTGAATTTCTATTAAACGAATATTTGATGATGATGATGATGATGATGATGATGATGATGATGATGATGATGATGACTGGAGGCTGAGGACGAGAAATCTTCAAAAGATCGGATGGATTAGGGTAGAAATTCTTGAAGATGTGAGACTTCAATTTGGAATGGAAAGCCTGTGGGGTGATGAGTAGAGGAGCGTGAGGCAGATGACAGTAATGGTGGAGCGTGGAGAGTTTTGGGTCAACCGTCAGATGGTAACTGTAGTGTAAAGGGACCTAAGCAGGTCCATCACTTACGATTGTTTAGTACCATCGATTGATGCTTTGCCATTATATAGTGGTGCTTAAAATTGTAAAAATAAGAAAACAGATAATTACACACTAAAGTATAAACTAATGTTCAACTTCAAATAAATAGATACAAGTCGAGCCACAGCTTCAGACAAATAAATGAAAATTATTAGTAAACGCAGGGATTATTACTTTCACAAAGCAGCCAAATAAATGGAAGAAAACCACATCAGAAACAAATTCGTAACATGGTCAAGATACAGATAAACTAAACTAAAACAAGGCATAGATGAACTGCATGATTTACAAATATACTTGATTAACATTTTATTATTCTGTATTGCATCATATTTCTAATTTTAAATAGTGCTTCGTTAAGAACAGACTACTTTGTGGCACTACCAGTAGCATATGAAAACCATCAGGGAATAGGTGAGCTTTAAAACAAGTTGAACAGTTCTACTTCCGACATCCATATGAGTTTAAATATTAGGGATAATACTGTTCCTAAGTGATGACCTCCACCTCTGTAAAAGCCCTTCGTCGTGAAGTCAGTATATCCCATGAAAATAAAATAAATTACTTAAGGAGAACATATGCAGGAACCTTTGTCTGCCAGCATGTCCTTGGATATTACCTGGAACCCATATGGGCTCCACATGGTCCCATATGGGCTCCATGTGGGTAAGCTGGCACAGGTAGAGGTCGTGCCAACAGAGACAAACTTTAAATTAAATCCGGGATGAAATAGTAAACCAACAACACATATCTAAAGGATTGTGAAAGAACAGCAAATATCCTTGCAGTGACATTCAAAAACGATTGGAGAGAAGATAATAGTGTCTTCAACAAGCCAGGAGATTTAAAGCTGAATGACAGCAGAAAATATGACCACATACACTTAACAATTTCATATGATACAGATCACATGAAGGCAGAGTGACATTAGCAAAAATCTTTAAAATGCTCAGTTCAACTTGAAGAAAAGGCCGCTGGATGTATTTAAATATTAATATTTAAATATATCACCATTCAGAGATATTTCTAAATATACAGAATCCAAGCACAATTAGAAATATAAATACATATCAGGAATTATTTTATTTTCTTTGATAGTTCACAGCTGGTCACTTAAGAACCTGTTGCTTATTGAGAATTTCATTTAGCCAATTATGAACATTTACATTTTCAAAAAGCACAACATTACTAGCATCAGCACACTTCAGTTATTGAGTTCGTAGCATTGCTAAAAGTGGCTAAAATTTTTGTACCCGGTATGACAACAGGTATTAACAACAACAAAATCAACATGGAAGAATTACAAAGCATAAGCAGAGGAATGCTTTAAAATTTCAACTGTCCAAGATGTCATATAATTATTATATGATTATATTTCGACAATAAATCAGGAGAACAAAAAACAAAGCCACAATTATTCCTTATGGAATATTATGCCTGTAACAAATGCTTTGCATGAAGTAAATTATTAGCTGGAAAACAATCAACTAACAAAATAATACTTCTCAAATATAACATGGATTCATCTGAATGGAAAGCAAGATCAGCAGCATGTGAAAACTTGATGCAGACTACGGTCCTTAAGCAAACGATTTCTATTTTCACAACATAGTCATATTTATGAAGTAATGCAACTAAGGTCTTTAAACTTCTTCAAAGAGGTCAACAAAGTCATCATCCACTGGAGAATAACACGTGTGGAAACAGTGCTCCATGAATTCTTTTTCTATTTGAAACACTTCATTACATATAACACAACCAAATGCATTCACAATGAAAGGATCCGCCACAGATGACGTCTGAATTCCAAGTACTTCCAGATTTTGTTCTTGCTGTGTTTTACTTTTCCCACGGTCGCTTGAAGCATCTGTCTGTTCAAACCGTTTGTCCGGCAATTTGTGGCTGTACAGTTTTTCTTCACGATGGGTGTTTAAATGGTTCCGTAAGTGACCCTTTCGAGCAAATCCCTTGTTACAGAATTCACACTTATGTGGTTTCTCTCCAGTGTGGGTCTTTGCATGTTTATTCAGGTTACTACTGCATATAAATGATTTTGAACATAGTTGACATTTGTATGGTTTCTCCCCAGTGTGGATTCGCATATGGACTTTCAAAGAATCAATTCGTCCATATGCTCTTTTGCATAATTCACATTTATACCGTTCTTCTTCGTGATTCATTTCTGAATGCATTCGCAAGCGTCCTTTGATTGAAAAGGCTTTCTGGCATAATTCACACTTATAGGGTTTCTCTCCAGTGTGGGTTCTTAAATGTCTATGCAAATTACTACTACAAGTAAACGCTTTTTCACATAGTTTACATTTGTATGGTTTGTCTCCAGTGTGAATTCTCATATGGCAATTCAAGTAATCGTACCGCAGAAATCCTTTATGGCATAATTTACACCTGTATGGCTTTTCAACGTTATGGATTAGAGAGTGTTTACACAGGTCAATTTCGTGTGAAAACTCTCTGTGACATAATTCACATGTATATGGATTCTCTCCAGTATGCGTTTTCAAATGTGCATTCAAACTAGTAATCCATGCAAATCCTTTGCCACACACTTTGCAGCTGTAAGGTTTTTCATCTGGGATTATTGAGATGTAGTTTGTTATCTCGTCTCTGCAACATTCCTCTGTCTGATGCAAACCTTGCTCTTCATTCATGTTAGGTTGACTTTGTTTTGAAGCAATGAGATGCTTTTGTGATGTACATAGAAAAAAAAGCAGAGTATCATTCGAAAGTCTCAGATATATAGTGTTGCGGAATTTCTGATACAATTCTTGTTTTAGTTCTAAGAAACGTATATTCTGCCACATTCGCAGACACTATCTGGTACAGTTCTTTATCTTTTGTAATGAAACCTCGTGAGTTGGTTATGTCCGTTTTCCAGTAACCCTATCTCAACATTCGGAGTCAATTTTTTTAGTTCCTTAAATTTTGTGGCATTGGTTCTATACAATCCTTCTAGAGGTAAAGCTTCTAATTCTGTAAACAAAACAAGTTCATGTTAAACAAATAACAACAACTCTTTTATTTAAAATTGGAAATGTGGTGTTATATTTAAAAATTATCCTGGCACTGCCAGAAACAATGCATAAGGCCAAAAAAAGGTGTGTTTCCGGTAAGAGTGGTTTTAAAAACTGGGTAGGTAGGTCGGAAAAAAATTTTATTTTTAAAAATAATTTTATGCAATGCTGCATCGTTGTATAATAATAAACGAATATATCGTCATCATATTTCTCCTTGCTGAGGCAAAAAAAATATTTTTATGCAATGGAAAGCAATGTTATCAATGTCGCAAAGGTTAAATTCACGTGTCAATTACTTTTATCACACAGGGTCACAGACTTTCCCATTTCTTGGGTTTTCATATAGTTTACTACAATACTTTGCAACATTTTTGACATACGTAATAACAAAGTTGTACAAAGTATGGTAAAACCGTAAATTATTTTATACTGTCAATTTAAATGGAAGGTGGATTGATGAAAATAATTGTTTCTGTAAGTAGAATTGGATCGATGAGAATAATTCTTGATGAGATTAATTCTCTGCTTAAATAAAAGTTCGATTGATGAATTTAAATAATTTGTTGCTTAAATAGAAGAACTTTTGGATTGATGAGAAGTAATTTTTGTCTGAAATAGAAGTTGGATTGATGACAATAAAATTATTTGTTTCCTTAAATGGAAGCTGGATTGATGAGTTATCATGGACATTGGTAGACTGTTTACTTACCGTCAAGTATGGCACTGAAGACATTAATATAATTTAGCAACATAAACTATTGGATAACCCACAAGTAGGCTACCAGGTAAAATTACTTCAAGAGTAAAAGCAAAATTTTCAGTACTTAATTTAAAGTTTATATTAGTACTTGTGAACAATTCAACTAGATAAGCGAAACAAGTATACAAGCACAAAACACTTTCAAATAAACACCACAATATATGAGAGGAATCACGTATCACAATATCCTTGCTCATGAACATAGAGCCAATAGATCGGTAAAAGTGCATTTTAGCATATTTTATTGATACCGGTAGTGAAGGTAGAGTTGTATTTTAGCGTAGGCTATTTTATTAGGCCCAATTTCAATGATTTTCATGATAACTGTAATGAATCCAGCTTCCCTTTAAGCAAGATTGTTATCATCAGTCTCACTTAGAACTAATTAGGCTAAAATTATTTCCATTAATCCGACATCCATTTAGCAGGAATTCTTTTCGTCAATCCAACTTGTATTCGAACAACGCTGACTTGCCATGCAATGGTGAGTCATTTAAGATGCTAAACTACACGTTTTTCATCAGTCCCGGTTCTATTTTAGTAAATAACTAGTTTCATCTATCCAACTTCCATTTAGGCAAAGAATTATATTTATCCATCAAGCTTCCATTTACGCAGACACATAATAGAAATAATAAATTACGCTAACATGCTCGCCCAGCAACATCATGAATTAAACACGCTAAAATGCACTTCCAATAGATCTACCAAGCAGAACCAGCAAAAGTCAGAAATTTACATTCAGTTCAAGTTTGTGGTCACACAGAGAACGGCAATCAACAAAAATGACCAAATCTGCTGTATCATAGTCATTACAATTTTTAAACATTATTTAATATAGTTATAGCAATCGTGGTAACAAAAAGATGTTTCATCGGATATTTTAAAAAATCAAGTAGGCCTAACACAAATAATACTAGCAACAGAAGAAAATTTATAAAATCTGATTCTCTGAAGTTCTCCAAAATGGTGTTAAATTGAATGAAGTAATGCACATAGAAGTTGGATTAAGCTTAGACAATAGAACGCCTCTGTCCTCTGGTGATTGCTAATTCGTTAAATATTAAAGTTTACTAGAATGCGAAACTTCATCAAAATATGATGATAACGATGATTGTAATTGTAATTATAATTGTAATCGAACATTCACAGGCTATATCGCCGCTCAGAAATCAGCAGCGTTCTCGACCTGCAGGCTGCAACAGTGCCAGCGTCAGGGAACAGGAAAGTCTTAAGGCGTCTACGGAACTGACAAGGTCATGATGATGATGATGATGATTATTATTTTTTTTTACCCGAGGTATCTATAATCCCTCAGGTGTCAGATATTAATAAGCAATGTTTACTCTGGAGTGGCCATCCTTGTCAAGATCCGGAAGAACAAAAGTGCTGTGGAACGCAACAGCGTTGAAACGTTGGATTAGAACCGACAGGCGCTGAAACAAGAAACTGGTTTCTCTTGGGTCGCCCGAAATTTGGCCCAAGAGACGACCCAGGTGGGCGAGAAAGGCCAGTCTACGGTCTATTATAATTATTTCATATAGATTGGAGCTTAACAGTAGGCCTTGCAAGCTGACGTTGCAAATGCAAATGTTCGCGTTTTTCTATAGCGACCGTATAATTATGGCCTCGATATATATGCTCATTTTTCAATTAATTATTGATCGGGTGAGATCCTTTGCCAACCGCTCGCCCGTTTGAATGGACGCCACGCCATTGAAGGACCGTGCGAGCCCGAGATTTAAATCACTGGAATAAGCCAGCATCGGAAAGCGAACTGCAATCTGTAGGCCCCTATGCTCTCTTTCACAGAGGCGCATGGGACGTAACCTACGCTCTTACCAATGTAAGCTTATCTGATAATAGTAGTAACAGACTAACAGATGAAAACAAGCTTTACAGCAATCGAAACTAACCGGATTGCAGCCTGGTAATTAAAACCTCTGCCAATATAATTAAGATGAGTGTTGATTAATCCTTCGTCGTTGTTTCTGTAGTATGAATGGAGATGTATGTGATGAGATTGACTGCATAAAGTGCGTTCTTTTAGCCATTGTGTAATGATGATTGCAGTGTGTAACTTAATTGTTATCAATATAATTAGCCTACTTCAAGAAACGAATGTCTTATTCATTGAGATTGAAGTAAGAGAGTAAGGTGATTGTAAAGAGTAAGTCTGGTAAGTGGCAGATCAGGTTTTGAATTGTTACGAACCCTAGCTGGCCAGAGGTGATCAGCCAGGCCATCACCTGAACTCTTCTGGGATACTAAGCTAGGGAACTCACACTCGGTCCACCACTCGTCATAAACCGATGGAGCGGAGGAGGAGTTGAACGGGGAGCCAGTTACTGTACCACTGGTTAGCTGAACAATACTTTCCTTTGCTTGGCCCACTTCGGAGTAGTCTATGGAAAGTAGGATAAACAGACGGTAGCATCACAGCATTCCATCGAATCAAACCCGGGGACGTAGAAGTGAATGGCTGGAGCGCAAACAAATCCCATGAAACTCTTTCGTGATGGTGTACGTCGGTTCGCACACCGATAGGCCTAGTTGCTCTTTTAGGAATTCAGTTGAATCGAGTGTTACCGCTATCCGTAACCGTAGGCTAGGCCTACATCTGATCCTTAGAATGTTGTGGCATCCATTTAAACAGGCCGCTTTTATTAAGGATCTTCCCGATTCATTTAATTGAAAATGAACCCTTCGCACTAGATATACATAGGCCTACGCATAATTGAATTACTACAAGCCACTTGACGAGGAGGTTGTTTCATAATGCCATTGATGGTTGAAGTTAATCGATAGAGGGCACTACAGCCCTTTGCCGTTGTATCCAACTTCTTATTCCGTAATTTTGTTTACAGTTTCGCCATTTTGAGGAAGTCGCGGAAGAAAACAAATTTTGGAAATTTGGTTATTATACTCGTATGGATTAGTATAAACATAATTTCTCAATTGTTGGCAAACAATTGAGAAACTGCAGTCTAGACTAGACCGAAATTTTTACAATAGCCTGTTATAAAGTAAGTAGCCTAAGTAGAAAGGGTGATAAGATTAATTTTTATATAAACAAAAGAACGACAATATTTGGTTAAAGAGTATTTTAGCGTATTTAATTATTTGCCTGTTGTAGCATTATTATTTTCATTTATCCAACTTCTACTTTTACGAGAATCCTTTTCATCGACACAACTTCTATGGTAACAGTTAAGCGTGGTGCTTCTGCTGCGGAAATGCCGCCACGCAACCCGTGAAAACTACTTCTGCGGCGGAAATTCTTTTCACCTTTTATATAAAAACGACTCTAGCCCTAACCCTGACCCTAACCGACACTCACGACGCCAATTTATAGGAAGTAACGTATTTTAAAGAAGGATAAATCTTGTGGGAAACGTTTGTCCTATCGACAATTCAGCCATTTAAAATGTTTTCAAGTCGTTTATATTGCGGCGGTATCTTCCGACGCAGAAGATTTATCCAAAAGTTAAAGTGCATTTAGGGTATTTAATTCATGGTATTGTTGGCCAAGTTTTTTATGGTATTTTATTGTTTCATGATAACTGTAATGAATCCAGCCTCTATATAAGCAAAATTCTTTTCGTCAATCCCACTACTATTTCTGCTAAAAATTATTTTTGTCAATCCCACTTCTATTTAGGAAGAATTCTTTTCGTTAATCCAGCTTGTATTTTAAACAATGCTGAAACCCATGTAATGGTGAATCATTTACGATGCTAAACTATACGCTTACCGATTCTTTTCATCAATCCAGCTTCTATTAGTAAAGAATTTATTTAATCAATCCAGTTGCTACTGAAGCAAAGACTTAGTTTCACCAATCCAGCTTCCATTTAGGCAAACAATTTTCCCATCAATTCAGCTTCTATTTAAGTAAAGAATTACTTTCGTCAATCCAATTTCCATATAGGCAAACACATATTTTCATCAATCCAGCTTCTATTTTGGCATCTATTCAGCTTCCATTTACGCAGCCAGATAAGAAAAATAATAATATACACTAAAGCACACGTCTGCCTCCACTATGAATAAAATATGCTAAAATGCACTTTTACTGCTTCTATTTAGGCAAGAATTCGTTTCATCAATCCAGCTTCTATCAATTTTAAGCAGGAATAAGCAAAAAAGCAAATTGCTTTCATCAATCCAACTTCTATTTAGCAAAAATTATTTTCGTCAAACCAACTAGTATTCGACCAGCGCTGAAACCCATGCAGTGGCGAATAATTAAATACGCTAAACGTACATGTTTACCATTTATTTTAGAATTTGGATAACTTCCTGCATTTTTAAAGTCATTTTACTTTGATGTGGTAAAAGATTGCAGAAACACACCCTGGGTTTAACAGTGTCCTGTTTCTTGGTTGCAGAGGTGAATTACTGTGCTTTGTATGTGTTACTTGATGTTCTATTTTTACAGCAACGGATTCCAAAATAGATGCCTGATGTCAGAGACTATGGAAGAAAGAAGGAATAATGTGGCAACGGATCAAAGAACAGCCTTCCCAACAACAGAAGAGGGATGAAACTAAATAAGGGTAGCGAATACTTTACTTGATAAATTAAAAAGAAATTCATATGAACACATTTAAAAAAAAATTCCAGAGTTCAGTCAAAGAACTTCTCACTAATTCACTAAGAAGTCAACCAGTGTGCAATGAATGCAGAGCAAAGTTTGTGTAATTCAGGACCAACAGACGAATGCAGCAAAGACAAGACAAGAGACCAGAGAACAATGAGCACAGTTGATAAACCATTCAAATGTGAGTTATGTGGCAAAGCATTTGCACTGTATGGAGATTTCAAGGTGCACATGGTGACCCATACTTCAGAGAAACCACACAAGTGCAAAATATGTGACGAAGGTTTTGCATGTTCTGGTTCATTAAGAGTACATCTGAGAAGTCACAGTGGAGTAAACCCTTATAAGTGCGATTTATGCGGTAAAGTATGTCCAACAACTAGCGAACTAAAACTGCATGCGAGAATCCACTCTGGAGAAAAACCATTCAAATGCCAGCTATGCGACAAATCATTTATAGCTTCTGGTTATTTAAGAAACCACATGAAAACCCACACTGGAGAGAAACCATACAAATGTCAGCTATGTTACAAATCATTTAGGCAGTATTGGCAGTTGCGAGACCATATGAGAACACTCTGTGGGACGAAACCATTCCAGTGTGAAATCTGTCACAAATCATATACATGTAGTAGTAGATTAAAAAAACATGTGAAATCCCACACTGAAGAGAAACCAAACAAATGTCAAATATGTCACCTGTCATTTAAACAGAATAGCGATTTGGAACAACACATGGAAAAACACACTAGAGATATACCAAACAAATGTCAAATATGTCACCTGTCATTTAAACAGAATAGCGATTTGGAAAAACACATGAAAAAACACACTAGACATAAACCAAACAAATGTCAAATATGTCACCTGTCATTTAAACAGAATAGCGATTTGGAACAACACATGGAAAAACACACTAGAGATATACCAAACAAATGTCAAATATGTCACCAGTCATTTAAACAGAATAGCGATTTGGAACAACACATGGAAAGATACGCTAGAGATATACCAAACAAATGTCAAATATGTCACCTGTCATTTAAACAGAATAGCGATTTGGAACAACACATGGAAAAACACACTAGAGATATACCAAACAAATGTCAAATATGTCACCTGTCATTTAAACAGAATAGCGATTTGGAACAACACATGGAAAAACACACTAGAGATATACCAAACAAATGTCAAATATGTCACCTGTCATTTAAACAGAATAGCGATTTGGAACAACACATGGAAAGATACGCTAGAGATATACCAAACAAATGTCAAATATGTCACCTGTCATTTAAACAGAATAGCGATTTGGAACAACACATGAAAAAACACACTAGACATAAACCAAACAAATGTCAAATATGTCACCTGTCATTTAAACAGAATAGCGATTTGGAAAAACACATGAAAAAACACACTAGACATAAACCAAACAAATGTCAAATATGTCACCTGTCATTTAAACAGAATAGCGATTTGGAAAAACACATGAAAAAACACACTAGACATAAACCAAACAAATGTCAAATATGTCACCTGTCATTTAAACAGAATAGCGATTTGGAACAACACATGGAAAGATACGCTAGAGATAAACCAAACAAATGTCAAATATGTCACCTGTCATTTAAACAGAATAGCGATTTGGAACAACACATGGAAAAACACACTAGTGATAAACCATACAAATGTCAAATATGCCAGAAATCATTTGAATCTGGTGGCAATTTGAATAAACATGTCAGAACTCACTCTGGAGTAAAACCATACCATTGTCGACTATGTTACAAGTCCTTTATGTGGCATTGGAAGTTGAGAAGTCACATGAGGACACACACAGGTGAGAAGACATATAGTATATGTGAAATGTGTCATAAGACTTTTGCACAGAGCATTGAACTGCAAAAACACTCAGGAAGTCTTTCTGGAGATAAACTAATCTTATTATGTGAAGTATGCAGCAAAGGACTTGGAAAGACAGATCATCTGTTTAGTTGTGTCAGATCCCACACACAACAAAATATAAATCTGAAATCATTTGGAAATCAGACATCATCTGTTCTTGATATTGAAGCATTCATGGTGAAACGATTTGGATGCGGAATCTGTGATAAAATGTTTGAAAGGGAAAAGGAATGTATCGAACATTGTTATCAGTTTTGTTATTTGCCAGTGGATGATGAATTTGCTGAGCAATTTGAAAGGCAGCAATCGAATCTGAATATGGATTCAAATTTCAGTCCAGCTTTGGAGAATGACATCTTAGAATGACTTCATATGATAAGGTTTTTGATACGACTGAATAAGACAGCGTCATATTTGGATTCTGGTGTGATAGTCTTTTATAGCATTTTTCAACTCTTATAGATTATAAATTTTGAAACATGGAAAGAGGTCATCCATGAGGCAGGTGTGGAAAAATTACCTTTGCACCCCTTCTTCTATCCATGTCTGGAGTTACCACATTTGACAGAATCCTTCCCATTGCAATTTTCCAATGTCCGCATTCAGTGGGAAGCCACTCTGATTCTTCAGGGCTAACTGTGCTTCTGAGTGAAATAGCTAAACACTTTGAATCCAGCAAAAGAACTCCAAGAAGGTCCAACGCAGTAGAGAGACTGTCTGTTTTCTGACTGAAGCATTTGTTTACTGAAATATTTGTAATTGCTAAATTACAATGTTGACTTTGTAGCAATTGACGTGACTCCTCTCCTTTCTCCAGGCACCTGTAGTGGATGAACCCACATTGTTTTGAATTCTAAACAAATTTCTGCTAAAATTACATCACAAATACGTTTTAATTATAAAATGTTTACACAATGAAACTTTCTGTAGATTTTATTTTGTTTTAAGTTGTAAGGTTGAAATGTAACTTCTTTTAAAGTATTATTGTATTGTATCTATCAATTTGTATAACGCCTCTCGCAGTGCACACCAATCAGAGGCGCTCCCAGTGCGACAGACCTAGAGAAATGAAAGAGGTCTTCAGACAACGAAAAGAGACACTTGTCCCACCAGTTAATAACTAGGAACGTGTCAAAGGAGGAAGCTGGTTCCATAGTGCAGGGCCAATGAAGGTAAAGGCTCGCGTGTTAGCCATAGCAGTTCTCGCTCGCGGGACAAAGAGATCATGTATAATAGCTGCTAAAGATTAAGCTATAATCTTTGTTTTGATGTTTGGAAACAATAAAGAGTGTCGGCAACACTGACATGCTTCGTCTAGTTCCTGCATCCTTGTCTGAATTGTCATTGCCTTCCCCAATCAAACTTTTCGGACATTCACACTCAAACAGTCAGGGCTAACTGTGCTACTGTGTGGAGTGCTGCTGCTTTGAATGAACTGACTGTAATCTGGTCTATTGCTGTATAGTCGGCAACTGGATGGTATTGATTTGCTCCAGCTTATTCGGGTCTTTCCGGATATAACCTTTTCCCTAACGGTTCGTGACCTGAGCCTAGCCCTTGACCAAGAACTTAGTCTTTCTCAACATGTGAACTTGATCTGTCGAAGCTGTCACTATCAACTTCGCCAGCTCCGAGTGGTTTCTCGCTCTCTTTCTCATGACGCACTAGTGGTTCTTGTGCATGCCTTCGTGACTAGTCGAATTGACCACTGTTGCTCGATCCTCGTTGGCCTCCCTCTTGGGGTTCTGGGTCGACTAGATCGAGTTCTGCGCTCAGCTGCTCGGCTTATTTGGCGAATTCCCAGGTTCCGCGACAACTCGTCGAACGACATTTCGTCTAACGACACTTCGTCGACGACAATTCGTATAACGACATTTCGTCTACCAGTGTATCTGTATCCATTACGGCTAATCAACAGAGGCCGCTTTCGTATAATTTCGCTAAAGCGTGCTATATATTCTCAGGAATCCAGCTTCTAATTACTGACTAGATTTTTTCATCAATCCAGCTTCTATTGAATGGAAACCTATTTTCACCCATGCATCCAGGTTGATTTCCAGCTTCTATTTACGGGAAAAATTATTTCGATCAATCCAGCTTCTATTTCAACACAGGAATGTTTTCATCAATCCCACTTCTATTTCGTAAAACAGTTTTTTTCATCAATCCAGCTTCCATTTTAAAGGGACAACATCAAATAACTTAGTAGACGAAATGTCGTTCGACGAAATGTCGCTCGACGAAGTGTCGTAGACGAAATGTCGTTCGACGAGTTGTCGTGACACCGAATTCCTAAATTCGGCTCTGTCTCAGCCTACATGCGCGATGTGTTACACTGGCTGCCTGTGGCCCAGCGGATCTCATACCGTATTGCTTCTTTGGTTTCACGCAGCATCCTTGGCTGTGCTCCATCTTACCTGCGCAACCTCTGCCGCCCAGTGTCCGACGTTGTAGCGCGTCGGGCGCTTCGCTCCGCGACGACGGGGCAACTCCTAGTTCCGCGGGCTCGCTTGACTGCTAGGCAACGCCGAGCTTTCTCGGTTGCAGGCCCCTCCATCTGGAATGACCTGCCACTGGGAGCTGCGCTTGCTACCTTTGACCAGTCAAACTGGGTTTTACAAATCTCTCAAGTCTTTTTACTTTTGCCGTGGCTGGGATGGGAGCGCTCCTGAGTAGATTTCTTGAAGGGGCGTTATATAAATCTCCAGAATGAATGAATGAATGAATGTAGGCTAGGCCCTATATACTGCTTTTGTCTGAAGTTCTGCTTAACCCTTTAACAATGAGGAGTGTACCAAAAGCGACTGGGAAACCAATGCAGTTCATCGTTAAAGTGTTAAGGCACAGGATGTACTTAAATAATTGCAAATACCAAAGTTTGGTGTGGACTCACCTGTGTGTGTGTGTTATTGCTTTATAATATTATCCAAAATTTTTGGCGAGAATGAATTCCGCATAATATTTTGATACGTGATTGTCTTAATTGGCCAATTGGAATTACAATGAACGGAGATGCTATGTTTTGTAAACATGTTTTACTCTTGTGGTTTTTGATCCCCATTTTGACTGTGTTCCTCGTAACATTCATTAACCATATTTGTCTGATGTTATTGCTGCTACAAAATGATTTAAATAATTCGGCTGATGGATGGAACGAAGTGATGATCGAAGAAGATGTATTTTTTATTTGTTTCTTTTTGGTTTTTTAAGTTACATTCATCCACTGTTTAAAATCAATTAAAGAATTGTTCTGATCAATGTGATATAACGCTTCCAGAAAAAGATTTGCCAATTAATATTGAGTCTAAGCAATCACAACTGGCTCGACAAAATTAAACTTTCAAAGAGGTTAAAGTTTTATGACAAAAGGAAATAAATTAGGGCTGCGGATTGTAACGATTAATTAATCGATTAATCGTTAAAAATTTTAATCGATTAATTTCGGCTTGTTCGATTAATTTTCGATTAATTTTTTACTTATTTTATGACGTCAAACGACCTTTTTCCGGAATAAACTATTTGGCCAACGGTAATAATGTGAAACATTTGAGTGGAAAATTAAGCGATCAATTTTGCATTTAAGGTAAATGCTGAGGGAAAAGTCGAAGATGGCGAAAGTAGGCCTATTGAAGATTTTTGTAGATAGAAGGTAGTTACTACTGACTACATTTCTCCGTTCGACAATTTGAACTTTTGCATGTCGACTAATTTAAGGATTTTTCAGTGTATACAGTCTAAACAGTTTTTCACGCTTTATGTAATATGGACCAAATTAATCGATTAATCTCGATTAAATTTGGGAGATTAATCGATTAAAATTATTCTAATCAGTACCAGCCCTAAAATAAATGGTTCATGATATAGTTTCACGGCTGTGTTCAGTTACTGTTTGGATTTAAGATGGAACATGAGAGGATTGACTTATTTCTCAGTTTATTTGAATGAACTGCATTTTAGTGTGAAGGAACTTAGCCACTGCTCGCAGTGCTAGAGAGTGTCACTAACAATCCTGGATAAATGGGAGGACAACTAAATTAGTCAAAGGCCTTGGCAACCATAAGATTTCTTGGTAAAAGTGCATTTTAGCGTATTTCATTCACGATGCTGACGGCCGAGTGTTTTAACGTAGGCCTATTTTATTTCTCTTATGTGTCTGCGTAAATGGAAGCTGGATTGATTAAACTAGTTATTTGCTAAAATAATTATAAGCTTTATTGATGAAAAAAGCGTATTGCCTACTTTAGCGTCGTAAATGTCTCGCCATTGCCTGGCTAGTCAGCGTTGGTCGAATACAAGTTGTATTGACGAAAATAATTTTTGCTAAATAGAAGTTGGATTGATGAAAACCATCTTTCTTAAATAGATGCTGGATTTATTGCAGTTATCGGGAAAATAATTGAAATAATAAAATACGCTAAAATAGGTTACAACTCTACCTCCACTATAAATAAAATAGGGGCCCGACGCTAAAATGCACTTTTATTGCTGAAATACGGTAATTAGTTTAATCAACACAGATTCCATTTAAGCAAATAATTATTCTAATCAATCCAACATTTTTGCTTGTAATACGCCTATATTGTGCCCACATGGTCAGTTGAAATGGGTCTAGTACATTCCTCCGGACATTTCCCCCCGAAGTTAGACTGATGAAGGTAATACTTTACCTGATAGAAGTCGGATTAATGAAAGAAATTCTTTTCCAAGCTGGATTGATGAAACAAATTCTATACTTGAATGCAAGTTGGCTTGATGAGGAATCGGTTTTTTGCTTGGATTCTCTTCACTGGGTCTGTGGTTGGTTTAGTGTTGTTTTCGTTAACGATAACTAAAACGAAAACCTTCGTTAACCCATTTTGGACCAATGTTCGTTTTACGAACACATTTTTTGACGACATAAATTGGTTGAGGTCATCACTCTAGTTTTCTGTTCATGTGCTCTTATGTAAGCAAAAGGTTTGATTTGTCGGATAAATCGCAAAAAAAATTTGTTTTTAAAGTTTTGAACTGTTTTTGTCTTATGCTAAATACCTCAACTCCAGTATGTTCACCGTCTTTTGTTTGAAAATTTGTAATTTTGGTTCGATGCGTGATATCGCAGAGCTGATGGGTATTTCACAAGTGCACATATTTAGCACAAAGCACATGCCATTTGTGTAATTTTATTGTAATAAATGGAGTCGCAAAATTTTCATAACTGGGTCATGTTCGTTTTACGAACATTGGTCCAATACGCTACTGATGGCGTCAAATCAAGTCAACGTTGATTTACATATGCATATTTCTGATCTTGAGCTACATACATCAACCAAATCATATAAATATATATATATATATATATATATATGTGTGTGTGTGTGTGCGCGTGTGTGTGTGTCTGTGTGTGTGTCTGTGTGCGTGCGTGTTGGTGCGTGCGTGTGTGTGTGTGTGTGTGTGTGTGTCTGTGTGCGTGCGTGTTCGTGCGTGTGTGTGTGTGTTCTTGTGTGTGTGTGCGTGTGTGTGTCTGTGTGTGTCTGTGTGTGTGCGTGCGTGTGTGTGTGAGAGAGAGAGTGTGTGTGTGTGTGTAATAAACAATAAAGGACCCTAAATTGATGGCTATGGAGTACCAATCAATACACAGGATTCAACACGTGGTGAGGATGACAGCCTCGGTAGTCAAGCTGTCTGGCGGCTTCTGACGACAGTGTCACACTCTTACTTTCGACAACTTCTTCACTTCATTGGTACTCCTCACAACACTGAGGATACAGTTTTTGCTGCCACTGGGACAATACAATGGAAGTGTCGTGGTGGCATTGTGGAAAGACAACAAGCCAGTGTTCATAGCATCAGACCATATCGGTGTGAGTCCAACTGTGTCCAAACGCTGCTTCAGTGTTGACAAGAAGCGCATCCAAGATGGTTTTAACACCAATTATCCATTTTATTACGTTATTGTGTTACAATGTAATTTCATGCATGTTCAATATTTCACATTGTTGTTAGTAGCCTATTAGCCCAATGTTCGTAAAACGAACATATGCAAATTTGCATAATGTTATTTGAGAATAGTCAAAAAACATAATACATACGTTCAAACATTGCCTTCAAGGCCCCAATAATTATCACAGATCATAAAAAAATTTCTTAATAAAGTTTTGGTCCAAAATGGGTTAACGAAAACAAAAGGTTTTAGTTAACTAAAACTAAAACTAAAACTAAAACTAGAGGGAAAACGATAACGAAATAATAACTAAAACTAAGCCAGTCGAAACTAATAATAACGAAAACACATAACGAAAACCAAAACGAAAACCCATAACGAAAACCTAGCGCATAGGATATTCAATGTTTTTGGATAGGCCTATAGGCCTATGCGTTTTATAATCAGCACTTCGTGCGGTAATCTTCCGATCTTTGGAATTTTATTAGATGTCCGAACTAAATTTAGGCGGTAGACCTAAAACTAGTGGTGTATTGGACTTTTTAAGTATCGATTAGAAACAGATTGTAGCGAGTGAATCTTTTTTGGTGCTAAAGCTGTATGCGGGGAAAATATTGCCAGACTCGGCGAAATAAATAAAACTAATAATAACTAAAACCCCTAGCATGTGAAACTAATAATAACTAAAACTAAAACTTGGCGAAATAACTAAAACTAATAATAACTAAAACACCTAGCATGTAAAGCTAATAATAACTAAAGCTAAAACTCAAGGCAACACTAAAACAACACTAGGTTGGTTCCACCGTCATCGCGGAGGCATGAGTGTCAGCAACTCCAGAAGCTTCAGCTATGTCGAACAGTTTGTCGAGGATGAGGGTCTGTCAGCGCTTTTCCGGCCTAGTCGTTTGAGTGGCAGCTCTGGATTAACTGGTTTTTTCAGTTCACGTCTCACGTCACTGAATTCGCAGGTTGTGGGAAGCTGACGGAATCGGTTTAGATATGATGCACTGTCTTCCTTATTAGGCCTATCTTGTTTGGCCTGACGGAATTGGAAAACCGCTAACTCCGTGTTTGCTTGTGGGACGAAGAAGAGCGTAAGAGCGTTTATGTCTAAGTCTGTCGCCGATTCGTTTTCGCTTGGATCTGTGACAGTTAGTGTCTCAAAAATGTCACTAACGATTTCGCCGGCTGTCCCAGAGGCAAGAGCTACGACTCTCCCCCGCCTCCTCCTCTATACGGTGCCTGCCTGGTGTGGCCTCACATCAGCTGAAGATCGCCTGGGACTTGAGAGCCGTCAGAGGAAATGCAACAGATGTACTTGCTTCCATACGACATAGAGCCTCTTGCCGTGATGGCAGATACAGCCGACGCGCGTCTGCTGCGGGCGGTGATAGGAGCTGATACACATGTCTTACGGAGACTCTGTCCACTCATCGTCCGGCGTCCTTGCAACCTGCTCCCGAGGCAACACCCTTCATGCACCGAGACAAAGGACGATCGACATTACATTTCGATAGTACTATAACCTAACATAACTATATAGGCCTAGGCCTACTATGAACCCTTAACCCTAGGGCTACCAAGTTTTTGTAACACGGACTACCAAGGGGGGGTGGTTACCACCCCCCCTGGATTTCGGGTTTGGTTTCACATATAATTTCTTGTAATACACCAATGGATTCAGCATTCAATTCTGTACAAAATGGTATATTTAGTTGTACATTATGTGAATGCACCTCGAAATTACATAATTTTTAACAAAGGAACCGATAATTAGCGATATTTTATATTATTGCGTACATTTTGTACTTTTTGGATAAACAAATATAAGATTATGTGTGTTTTGAAACTGATCTATGTATCCAAGATGCACACATACATGTTTATATACGTATAAATATACATCCATACATATATATCCATATATATATCCATACATAATATTACATATATATCTTTTACGTTGTGATGCTGTATGCAGCCATTTTCACACAAATTACGCGTATTATTATTTATTTTCAACACTTCCGGTCATCAAAAAATAAATTAATCGGTATGAAAAAATAGCACTAGATGTCCTCTATGCAACGGCATAATTTATTTCTCTTCAAAAATAAATTATGAATACGTTATAATCGAAAAAACATGAAAAATGTGTGAAAGTGTAACCTATTTTTATACATTTTAATTTATTTTGAGCACTTCCGGTTGCCTCAGGTCAACTCAGTGACCATCAAAATGTAGCCCCACATTCCCTCTATAGAATGGTATAATTTGTGTCTCTTAATATTAAATGACGGATAAGATATAGTCGAAAATCTAGGGGTGGTGGTATCCACCCCCTGGTACCTCGGGTATATTGGGTATAACTTTTGAACGGTGTGAGATATCATCTCACATTTTACCTCAAAACGTGTGTAAATGAACCCCTACAGCTACCTAAAAGGTCAAATTTTTATTCCATACGGAAAAAGTTTGAGATGAAAAAAACCTAGGGGGGTGGATACCACCCCCATCCTTGGTAGCCCGAGGGTTAACTGTGTCGATCGTATCTGAACGAACAAACCCAAAAACTGCATGAATAAAGATATTGCATGCGAGATACGCTGCGCTGGCTTCCCTTTTTCAGAGCATATTGCTCTCAACACCATTAAGCTGACACGTTCTTCCATCGTTGGCACTGCTACAGCACAGTTCACAGCTCTGTGTACCAGTCTCGAGTCAGCTGCGTCAGCGATCGTTGCGCTCTGCAGCCCAAAGAGATATGCAGGTGCTGGGCTGTCGCACTTTAACTTGAGCCCATCGTGTCTTATTTTGTGCCTGACCGTTCTTCTAGAAAATTATCCCACTGCACAAACGTTAGGCCTACTGTTGCCTTAGCATGTTCTCAACGTCTCACTTTAAATAGCACCTTGGCCCTGACTGTAGAGATTTAGATGTGACGTATTGGACGCACTCGTAATTGCAATGAAGTGTGATATCTCTCCAATAGATTGTTAAATTCTTTCTTCTTCATTTGCAATAAAATGAGATATCTCTCCAATAGATTGTTAAATTCTTTCTTCTTCATGATATTATTTAAATGTCAACAGTAGCAATGTTAAAACTAGGACTGTTTTTACTTGCATGATCCTAAAATATATATTATGATGGAGCACGTCAAACTTTACTCGCTAGATGACAGGATATACTTTTGAATTTTCCAGCATATTTGCCGTTGTGAGGAAAGACGACAATCGTCGCCATTTTGTGCTTATAACGGAATTGAACGAGGTGACGAGGAAATTCGAGTTTCAATGCCAAAACTGATTAGATTCTAGAATTGTTTCATAATTCTTACATCCTTCAAATGATGCCCAGCATTTTTAGCATTGGTTTTTGGGTAAAGTCGTAGTTTACGTTGCTAAATTATTTGATATTGTCACTTTAACATGGAAGCTGGATTGATGAAAAAATTGTTTCCCTAAATGGAAGTGGGATTGATGAAAACATTCCTGTGTTCAAAATTGAAGTTGGATTGATCGAAATAATTTTTTCCGTAAATAGAAGCTGGATGGATGAAATTAAGTTTTCGATTCAATAGAAGCTGGATTGATGAAAATAATTGTTTCCGTAATTAGAAGCTGGATCCGTGAGAATATATCTTTCCTTAAATTAAAGTTCCATTGATGAAAAATATTTCTTTCGTCAAATAGAAGTTGGATTGATAAAAGCAATTTTTTCCAATTAAATGGAAGTTGGATTGATGAAAATATTTCTCGATGAAATGGAAGCTGGATTGATGATAGTTAACATGCACATAGGTAGACTGCTTACTTACCAACGTCAAGTACGGCATTGAAGACATTAGAATAATTTAGCAACGTAAACTACGACTTTACCCCACTTTAACCGGTTTTTGTATATGATTGGAAATGTGCATAACATTTATACATGGTGTTTGTTTCATCTGATGAGTAATTCACGACCGTCCACCCTCCCCACCATTATCTGTCTTCCAACCAACGTCAGAGACTGAAATATCTCATCTGTTACAATATTTTCCTAATAAGCAGTGCGAATTCGACCCGGTTGCATATCCCGTAATTTAGGTTACTAAATTATTCTAATGTCTTCAATGCCGTACTTGACGTTGGTAAGTAAGCACGCTATTTAATATGGAACAAAAATTGGTAAACGTGTATTTTAGCGTCCTAAATTATCCGCCATTGCATGGGTTTACTGATGAAACGAATTTTTGCGTAATGGAAGCTGGATCGATGAAAATGATTCTCGCCAAAGTAGAAGTTGGACTGATGAAAAACAACAGTGCTACAACGGGCGAATAATTTAGGACGCTAAAATACACGTTTACAACTATAATCAATCCCGCTTCCATTTCATCGAGAATTTTTGTAATCAATCCAGCTTGCATTTAATGAAAAAATGACCCAACTTCGGTAAACGTGTAGTTTAGCGTCGTAAATTAGCCTATATGATCATTGTAGCATTGTTATTTTTCATCATTCCAGCTTCTACTTTGGCGAGAATCCTTTTTATCGATCCAGCTTCCGTAAGGCAAATATTCGTTTCATCAGTCCTGCTTCTATTTAACCAGGAATTATATTTTATCAATACAATTTTTGGTAAACCCGTAGTTTAGGTTGCTAAATTATTTTATATCGTAAAAATTAAAATGGAAGCTGGATTGAGGAAAAAAATTGTTTCGCTAACTGGAAGTGGGATTGATGAAACCATTTCTATCTTTAAATAGAAGTTGGATTGATGGAAATAATTTTACCGTAAATAGAAGCTGGATTGATGAAACTAAGTTTTGATGCAATAGAAGCTGGAATAATTAAAATAATTGTTTCCGTAAGTCGAAGCTGGATCCATGATAAAAGTTCTTTGCTTAAATAAACGTTCCATTGATGAAAAACATTTTTCTGGTTAAATAGAAGTTGGGTAAATTTTTTCATTAAATGGAAGCTGGATTGATTAAAAATAATTCTCCATGAAATGGAAGCTGGGATTGATGATAGTTACGATGGACATCGGTAGAGTGCTTACTTACCAACGTCAAGTACGGCATTGAAGACATTGAAATAACAACCTAAACTACAGGATTACCCAATTTTACCCAGCGTTCTAGGAGTAGCTTGCTACCAACAACGCTATATAAATCGTCGTAATTACAATTACAATTACGATTATTTAATCAAGAATTATTTTCCATTAAACGAGCTTCCAGTAAAGCAAGATTCTTTTCATCAAGCCCACTTCTATTTAAGCAAACATTATTTTCGTCAATCCGACTTCTATTTAGCAAGAATTCGTTTCGTCAATCCAACTTGTTTTCGATCAACGCTGAAACCCATGCAATGGCGGATAATTTACGACGCTAAACTACACGTTTATCCCAACTTCTATTTAATCAGAAAAATATTTTTCATCAATGGAACTTTAATGTAAGCAAAGAACTTTTCTCATGGGTCCAGTTTCGACTTACGGAAACAATTATTTTAATTATTCCAGCTTCTATTGCATCTAAAACTTAGTTTCATCAATCCAGCTTCTATTTACGGTAAAAATTATTTTCATCACTGTATTGAGCTGCAATGAAATTATGTTCTATGAAGATGTTGCATATTGACGTTTTGCTGTTATTTTTAGCAAATGTATGAAAATAACGAGCAACATTCTGTCAGGGCTTCAAAATCAACTTTCCAAATCAAAGGTTTCATCTTAATAATATTAGAGTGGATTTGTTTTACCACAACTTTCGCAATAGTCAACTATTATATCTTCATTGAATATATCCTGAATAATATCACACAGGTGTTCTATTATACAATGGCTAGAAAGCTTCAGTGTTTCGTCTTGAAGTTTTTTTGTGTGAATAATTTTTATTTTACTCGGAAAGAACCACTACTATTCTATTCTATTCTATTTACGGATTTATAAAGCGCCTTTCACAGTACAACCTAATCAGAGGCGCTTCCAGTGCGAAAGGCTCCTCGAAAAAAGAAAAGTCCTAAGAGAATGAGCAGAAACAGTAGTGCCCCTATATAGCATCACAGCTCCATTTATAGCAGGAAGGTCATTCCACAATAAAGGGCCAACACAGGCATAGGCTCGATGCTGTGCTGTGGCAGTCCGAGACCGAGGAACTAGAAGGTCATGATGGTCTAAAGAGCCGCCCAGAGGTAGTTGAGATAGGCCGTCTGACAAGATCACAGAGGTAGCGTGGAGCTTGATATAAAAACGTTTTACACGTAACAAAGAGAATTTTAAACTGAATCCGAGCAGATGAAGGAAGCCAATGAAGGTGTTCAGTCATGAATTTCGAAATATGGGGGAAACGAGGAACGCGGACAATCAAACGAGCAGCAGCATTCAGTACTGATTGGAGAGCAACCAGACGGAGTTTTGGTAGGCCTATGAGTAACGAGTTACAGTAGTCAATGCGTGAACAGACAAAAGGCATGAACCATGTAAGAAAAAAAATCGGGGTTGAGACATATCGTCGAATGGCACGCAGACGCCGCAAGTGATAAAACTGGCCCGAGAGAGATTAGAAATATGTGCAGAGAAAGACAGAGTACTGTCAAGAGTAACACCCAGGTCACGGACATTTGTCAAGAAAGTGAACTGAGGGAACTTCGTGGCAAGCAAGTCGTAATCAAGTTTAATTAGCTGCTATTAGTTTAATAAGGTGGTCCTGACAAGTGCCAAGCCAGATCAATTGAAACATGAACTCTTCTTGTAAGCATCTGAAATTTGCTTGATCCATTACGGTTTTCTTGGCATGTTGACAGAGGTGGTTTGCCATTGCCTTCCCCTGGTTTTGCCTGCCGTGCCCGTTCTATGCTGCCCGTTCGTTAGCCTACCCAAATAAGGGAGGGTACTAACAGTCTGCACCACGTGAAGGTGGGCACGGAGGACTGTGGTTCATCAGCCCAGGTCGGTTCCGAATCTACGATCAGTGAATACGTCGATCAGATTCAGATCTCCTCCCTCTGTTACTCTAAGCAAGCTAGGCAAGCCTAGCCGAACCTAGAGTGACTGATGAGCCTTTGCAGACCATCTGAAGCTAAAAAAATGCAACAATTCCATAAACCTTTTACAGAGGCAATTGCTTTGAGCCGCGTACCAAAACTCATTCTTGTCAAGAATCTTTTGATAGGGGAAGCAAAAACGAATCGCTTTAAAACACAAACATATAATTATTTTAATTGACCGTACGTACGGAACGTACGCTATTTTTTCTGCTGAAATGCGTACCGTACGCGTACGCTATTTTTTGGCTAAATTAATAAATAGCGTACGCTAATTTTTATATTTTTTTATTATAGAATTAACAAGGAATAACAAAATTACAAATTAAAGAATGGAAAATTATACAAAATAAAAACAAAATAATAATTTACCTCTTCGCTGAAACGGAACTACAAATAAGAACTGTAAAGTGACGTAATAACGACGAGAAAAAAACGACGAGAAAATGAGGAGACAAAATGTGACGTCACGAGAAGCAACTAATATTAAAGGCTGCTCATACGTACGGAATACGAACGTACCGTACGCGTACGCTATTATTTTTAGTAAATTACGTACCGTACGCGTACGCTATTTTCTGCTGTAACGTACCTCTATCGGTTTGGCCTGTACTCTATCGGTTGGCCTGTACTGTATCGGTTTGGCTTGTACTCTATCGGTTTGGCCTGTACTCTATCGGTTTGGCCTTCACTCTATCGGTTGGGCCTGTACTCTATCGGTTGGTACTCTATCGGTTTGGCCTGTACTCTATCGGTTGGGCCTGTACTCTATCGGTTGGGCCTGTACTCTATCGGTTGGCCTGTACTCTATCGGTTTGGCCTGTACTCTATCGGTTTGGCCTGGGCTATCGGTGGCCTGTACTCTATCGGTTTGGCCTGTACTCTATCGGTTTGGCTTGTACTCTATCGGTTTGGCCTGTACTCTATCGGTTTGGCTTGTACTCTATCGGTTTGGCCTGTACTCTATCGGTTTGGCCTGTACTCTATCGGTTTGGCCTGTACTCTATCGGTTGGGCCTGTACTCTATCGGTTGGGCCTGTACTCTATCGGTTTGGCCTTGTACTCTATCGGTTTGGGCCTGTACTCTATATCGTTTTGGCTGTACTCTATCGGTTTGGCCTGTACTCTATCGGTTTGGCCTGTACTCTATCGGTTTGGCTTGTACTCTATCGGTCGGTTTGGCTTGTACTCTATCGGTTTGGCCTGTACTCTATCGGTTTGGCCTGTACTCTATCGGTTTGGCCTGTACTCTATCGGTTTGGCCTGTACTCTATCGGTTTGGCCTGTACTCTATCGGTTTGGCCTGTACTCTATCGGTTTGGCTTGTACTCTATCGGTTTGGCCTGTACTCTATCGGTTTGGCTTGTACTCTATCGGTTTGGCCTGTACTCTATCGGTTTGGCTTGTACTCTATCGGTTTGGCCTGTACTCTATCGGTTTGGCCTTGTACTCTATCGGTTTGGCTGTACTCTATCGGTTTGGCCTACTCTACTTTGGCTATCGGTTTGGCCTGTACTCTTCTCGGTTTGGCTTGTACTCTATCGGTTTGGCCTGTACTCTACTCTGTACTCGGTTTTGGCCTGTACTCTATCGGTTTGGCCTGTACTCTATCGGTTTTGGCTTGTACTCTATCGGTTTGGCCTGTACTCTATCGGTTTGGCCTGTACTCTATCGGTTGGCCTGTACTCTATCGGTTTGGCCTGTACTCTATCGGTTTGGCGGTACTCTATCGGTTTGGCCTGTACTCTATCGGTTTGGCCTGTACTCTATCGGTTTGGCCTGTACTCTATCGGTTTGGCCTGTACTCTATCGGTTTGGCCTGTACTCTATCGGTTTGGCCTGTACTCTATCGGTTTGGCCTGTACTCTATCGGTTTGGCTGTACTCTATCGGTTTGGCCTGTACTCTATCGGTTTGGCTCTGTACTCTATCGGTTTGGGCCTGTACTCTATCGGTTTGGCTTGTACTCTATCGGTTTGGCTTGTACTCTATCGGTTTGGCCTGTACTCTATCGGTTTGGCCTGTACTCTATCGGTTTGGCCTTGTACTCTATCGGTTTGGCTTGTACTCTATCGGCTGTACTCTATATCGGTTTGGCCTGGCCTGTACTCTATCGGTTTGGCCTGTACTCTATCGGTTTGGCCTGTACTCTATCGGTTTGGCCTGTACTCTATCGGTTTGGCCTGTACTCTATCGGTTTGGCCTGTACTCTATCGGTTTGGCTTGTACTCTATCGGTTTGGGCTTGTACTCTATCGGTTTGGCCTGTACTCTATCGGTTTGGCCTGTACTCTATCGGTTTGGCCTGTACTCTATCGGTTTGGCTTGTACTCTATCGGTTTGGGCCTGTACTCTATCGGTTTGGCCTGTACTCTATCGGTTTGGCCTGTACTCTATCGGTTTGGCCTGTACTCTATCGGTTTGGCCTGTACTCTATCGGTTTGGCCTGTACTCTATCGGTTTGGCTTGTACTCTATCGGTTTGGCCTGTACTCTATCGGTTTGGCCTGTACTCTATCGGTTTGGCCTGTACTCTATCGGTTTGGCCTTGTACTCTATCGGTTTGGCCTGTACTCTATCGGTTTGGCCTGTACTCTATCGGTTTGGCCTGTACTCTATCGGTTTGGCCTGTACTCTATCGGTTTGGCCTGTACTCTATCGGTTTGGCCTGTACTCTATCGGTTGGGCCTGTACTCTATCGGTTTGGCCTGTACTCTATCGGTTTGGCTTGTACTCTATCGGTTTGGCCTGTACTCTATCGGTTTGGCCTGTACTCTATCGGTTTGGCCTGTACTCTATCGGTTTGGCCTGTACTCTATCGGTTTGGCCTGTACTCTATCGGTTTGGCCTGTACTCTATCGGTTTGGCCTTGGCCTGTACTCTATTCTATCGTTTGTACTCTATCGGTTTACTGTACTCTATCGGTTTGGCCTGTACTCTATCGGTTTGGCCTGTACTCTATCGGTTTGGCCTGTACTCTATTGGTGTGTACTCTATCGGTTTGGCCTGTACTCTATCGGTTTGGCCTGTACTCTATCGGTTTGGCCTGTACTCTATCGGTTTGGCTTGTACTCTATCGGTTTGGCCTTGTACTCTATCGGTTTGGCCTGTACTCTATCGGTTTGGCCTGTACTCTATCGGTTTGGCCTGTACTCTATCTCTATCGGTTTGGCCTGTACTCTATCGGTTTGGCTTGTACTCTATCGGTTTGGCCTGTACTCTATCGGTTTGGCCTGTACTCTATCGGTTTGGCCTGTACTCTATCGGTTTGGCCTGTACTCTATCGGTTTGGCCTGTACTCTATCGGTTTGGCCTGTACTCTATCGGTTTGGCCTGTACTCTATCGGTTTGGCCTGTACTCTATCGGTTTGGCCTGTACTCTATCGGTTTGGCCTGTACTCTATCGGTTTGGCCTGTACTCTATCGGTTTGGCCTGTACTCTATCGGTTTGGCCTGTACTCTATCGGTTTGGCCTGTACTCTATCGGTTTGGCCTGTACTCTATCGGTTTGGCTTGTACTCTATCGGTTTGGCCTGTACTCTATCGGTTTGGCCTGTACTCTATCGGTTTGGCCTGTACTCTATTGGTTTGGCGGTACTCTATCGGTTTGGCCTGTACTCTATCGGTTTGGCCTGTACTCTATCGGTTTGGCCTGTACTCTATCGGTTTGGCCTGTACTCTATCGGTTTGGCTTGTACTCTATCGGTTTGGCCTGTACTCTATCGGTTTGGCCTGTACTCTATCGGTTTGGCCTGTACTCTATCGGTTTGGCCTGTACTCTATCGGTTTGGCTTGTACTCTATCGGTTTGGCCTGTACTCTATCGGTTTGGCCTGTACTCTATCGGTTTGGCCTGTACTCTATCGGTTTGGCCTGTACTCTATCGGTTTGGCCTGTACTCTATCGGTTTGGCTTGTACTCTATCGGTTTGGCTTGTACTCTATCGGTTTGGCCTGTACTCTCTATCGGTTTGGCTTGTACTCTATCGGTTTGGCTTGTACTCTATCGGTTTGGCCTGTACTCTATCGGTTTGGCCTGTACTCTATCGGTTGGCCTGTACTCTATCGGTTTGGCCTGTACTCTATCGGTTTGGCCTGTACTCTATCGGTTTGGCCTACTCTATCGGTTTGGCCTGTACTCTATCGGTTTGGCCTTGTACTCTATCGGTTTGGCTTGTACTCTATCGGTTTGGCCTGTACTCTATCGGTTTGGCCTGTACTCTATCGGTTTGGCCTGTACTCTATCGGTTTGGCCTGTACTCTATCGGTTTGGCTGTACTCTATCGGTTTGGCCTGTACTCTATCGGTTTGGCCTGTACTCTATCGGTTTGGCCTGTACTCTATCGGTTTGGCCTGTACTCTATCGGTTTGGCCTGTACTCTATCGGTTTGGCCTGTACTCTATCGGTTTGGCCTGTACTCTATCGGTTTGGCTTGTACTCTATCGGTTTGGCCTGTACTCTATCGGTTTGGCTTGTACTCTATCGGTTTGGCCTGTACTCTATCGGTTTGGCCTGTACTCTATCGGTTTGGCCTGTACTCTATCGGTTTGGCCTGTACTCTATCGGTTTGGCCTGTACTCTATCGGTTTGGCCTACTCTATCGGTTTATCGTACTCTATCGGCTTGTACTCTATCGGTTTGGCCTGTACTCTATCGGTTTGGCCTGTACTCTATCGGTTTGGCCTGTACTCTATCGGTTTGGCCTGTACTCTATCGGTTTGGCTTGTACTCTATCGGTTTGGCCTGTACTCTATCGGTTTGGCCTGTACTCTATCGGTTTGGCCTGTACTCTATCGGTTTGGCCTGTACTCTATCGGTTTGGCCTGTACTCTATCGGTTTGGCCTGTACTCTATCGGTTTGGCCTGTACTCTATCGGTTTGGCCTGTACTCTATCGGTTTGGCCTGTACTCTATCGGTTTGGCCTGTACTCTATCGGTTTGGCCTGTACTCTATCGGTTTGGCTTGTACTCTATCGGTTTGGCCTGTACTCTATCGGTTTGGCCTGTACTCTATCGGTTTGGCCTGTACTCTATCGGTTTGGCCTGTACTCTATCGGTTTGGCCTGTACTCTATCGGTTTGGCCTGTACTCTATCGGTTTGGCCTGTACTCTATCGGTTTGGCCTGTACTCTATCGGTTTGGCCTGTACTCTATCGGTTTGGCCTGTACTCTATCGGTTTGGCTTGTACTCTATCGGTTTGGCCTGTACTCTATCGGTTTGGCCTGTACTCTATCGGTTTGGCCTGTACTCTATCGGTTTGGCCTGTACTCTATCGGTTTGGCCTGTACTCTATCGGTTTGGCCTGTACTCTATCGGTTTGGCCTGTACTCTATCGGTTTGGCCTGTACTCTATCGGTTTGGCCTGTACTCTATCGGTTTGGCCTGTACTCTATCGGTTTGGCCTGTACTCTATCGGTTTGGCCTGTACTCTATCGGTTTGGCTTGTACTCTATCGGTTTGGCCTGTACTCTATCGGTTTGGCCTGTACTCTATCGGTTTGGCTGTACTCTATCGGTTTGGCCTGTACTCTATCGGTTTGGCCTGTACTCTATCGGTTTGGCCTGTACTCTATCGGTTTGGCCTGTACTCTATCGGTTTGGCTCTCTATCGGTTTGGCCTGTACTCTATCGGTTTGGCCTGTACTCTATCGGTTTGGCCTGTACTCTATCGGTTTGGCCTGTACTCTATCGGTTTGGCCTGTACTCTATCGGTTTGGCCTGTACTCTATCGGTTTGGCTTGTACTCTATCGGTTTGGCCTGTACTCTATCGGTTTGGCTTGTACTCTATCGGTTTGGCCTGTACTCTATCGGTTTGGCCTGTACTCTATCGGGGCTTGTACTCTATCGGTTTGGCCTGTACTCTATCGGTTTGGCCTGTACTCTATCGGTTTGGCCTGTACTCTATCGGTTTGGCCTGTACTCTATCGGTTTGGCCTGTACTCTATCGGTTGGGCCTGTACTCTATCGGTTTGGCCTGTACTCTATCGGTTTGGCCTGTACTCTATCGGTTTGGCCTGTACTCTATCGGTTTGGCTTGTACTCTATCGGTTTGGCTCTGTAACGTAACGCTTCCCGCTATAACTCTCTGCGTACAACCAGAGTCAGTATGTCCAAATTTATCAACAGGCATGTTTTTAAAATATACGATATTATTTATTAATATAAATCGTTTATAACTTCTTGAAATTTACAGCCATCGTTGCTCGTTTTCTTCAGTACGTACAAACATAAATGGCCGCAAAAGACTTCGTTGTCCGGCTGTATTCTCTCGCTGTTATAGTACACCTGGCCGCCTAAATACTTTAACAGTTCAGTAGGAGGCGGTAGACCGTAACTATCGAAATATATTTTATCCTTAGCGCGCTTAATCCAACACGTCCAATGGGACCCTCTACCGCTCGAATCGTCAAGATTAAGGATACCGCACTCGTTCGCTCTCGATTTTTTAGGCAGCTCGTCTCTTAGAAAAACTCCTCTGAAATTATTTATGTTTAGTTTCTTAGCCGCTTCGATTAGCTGTATATTAGACAAAGCAATATTAGGTAGCGTTACACCCTCGACATCGATTTGTTTAACATCCATTTTATATTTCGTCTAAATGTTTTATAAAGTAGTGCGCTTTTACCTCCTGCATGACGTATAGCCAGCGATCTATTTTGTTTGATTTTTGGATATTTTTAAGCGGTGGTAAAGGACGGATATTTATCCAATTCATAGCTTTAAAAAGTTCTTCCTCATCTAGCAAGTTGAATGATGATATCGGCAAAACGTGATCGTGATGCCAAATTGAGCCATAGTTTTGCATTGTCATTCCTTCTTCGAATTGAAATTCGATCCATTTAGTAAATATTTCAAAATCGACACCGATAAGTTGCCGCGTGGTTTGGGATTTTGACTTGCCTTTTAATACTTGGCCAAGTCTAACCCTTAGATTTCCAAGTAGCCTAAATTTTGGGTCATTTAGTCTTCGAGCTTTTAAATACTCTTTTTTATATTTATTTTTGCAGTCCTTGCATTCTCCATCGAATCCGTCTTTAAGACTTCTATTTTTAGCATATTCTATCACATTCTTTTCTTTTTTACAACAGCTACAAACTTTTTTATCTTTTATTTCTTTATTCTCAATTTGGGAATATTTTCGCCTAAATTCTGTCAGTTATGATATTTTTGCATATTTTACAAATAGCGCCATATCCGCTCTTATTACTTTTATCTTTATGAAATTCAATTAAGCTTTTTTCCATTTTACATTTTGTGCACACTTTTAAGACTTCCATTTTATATAAGTATATTTATTCTTTAAGTAGTTCTCAACGAATAGTGGCCGTATGCTAACGTGCTTATTCCATCTTCCATTATTACTCTTTTATCGTCGTCGGCTGATAGAGCCACCTTATTAACTTCTTCTGTGTATATTTCATGAAGATGGGATCGAATCACATTCATTTTTCTTGATTGTTCTCTTCTAGTGAACAAACAATTTTTATAATCTTCATGAGTGATTGATTTCTTAACGACATTCTTTTTGATGCCCTTGCACTTCTTATAATCCACTCCTGACATTTTGTATGAGTACAACTTCGATCTTAAACCTACAAATTCTTCGATCTGTTTGCCAGCCGCTTCGTCCTTAAACATACCGATAACTTTCTTATTCATTCCAGTTTCTATGCCAGATGGATGATCTTTTGGGTAATCGCTTGTATCGAATCGGCTTCTAATGTCTGGAGCGATATCGGCATAGAAATCATCGGTCTTAATTTCATAGGCTAGTGAGTCGGTATCTGTAAATAACAGTTTTGATCTATCACCATACTTACTTTTGATGTAGTTATAGTGAAAATCATACATGAGCGTTTTACTCAAGTCTAAAATACACATCCCTAAGTATATAGGCTTGTTATAATACAGCTTCGTTCGTTTCATATGAATCGCGATTAGGTTTTCATCAAAAATTGTGCGAGTGTCATAGCTCGTTTTCGCTGTTAGTTTTATCGCTTGCTTTTCGCTGGAAACTAGTTTAATATCTACGTGATTCTCGATCCGTTCCATCGTCTTACCAAACACACTATTATTCATCAGTTTGAAAAAGTCTTTCTCGAATTCGTTAGTGGCCCTAGTCCTCGAGCTGGTATTTAGATCTATATATTTTTTCAACCAAGCACTTTCTTCAAACTTAATTCCGCGATGAATTTTGGTTATCCTCAATCCTAAACTTTCGTACAGCTTTAAATTTTCGTAATGAACTATATACTTTACTTTATCGTTCAGGTTTGGAATAAGTTTAGGCACAGTTGAAGATTCAGGCGTGATGTTCTCTGGAGCGAGCGGGTAATCGTTATGAAGATCGTGCAAATCTCTCGAATATTCCAAGTCCACTTCTAAAATACTAGGCGTCGTCCTCCAATCGTTTAGCTCGTCATCACTCATCCACTCGAACCCGTGAGTCGGTAGATTCTTTGACATCGCCCATCCGTAAAGATTATTAGCGTCTAGGTACGCTATAAACGATGAGGGTTTGCTATCGTCAAACGAGGGCATGTACTTATTGTTCGCCTGTCCATAACGATGCGAAATTGTGCTAACACCGCCTCTGATCCCATGCTTAACCATTAGTATCATATCGTAATCGCTTAATAATTCCAACCCTACGCCAGTCAACTTTAATGCAGCGTCCCATGCAAGACCCGGAGAAGTATAATACCAAGCGGGGTCGAGACCGTAGTTCTCGCAGCAAACGTCTCTAAAATTCTCAAAGACATCAGCGAGCAGGAGAACATCTGACTGATTATATAAATCGTGGTATTCCCGAAACGTTTTACATCCGAATTCGTTCCATACCGTCCGTGCGTGGTTATAGTCTTCGTCGCTAATGTCCGAGTCGCAAAGTCTCGAATAGAAAGCAGACTTTGGCGGTAGTTCCGTTTCGTTCAGTCGATCGATAGTATCGGCGTAATCGTAGGGGTACGCGCCTTTTCTTAACAAGAGATCGAGCTGATTACCGGAATAGTGCTTGCCTATATTTTTACACTGGTCTTTGCTTAGATTCCTCGATAACGCATCGAGACTGGAGGGCATAAATCTAAAACTATCTATGAAACGTAATTCGCGTTTAACCTCTACTTCCTTATTTTCTTTATTTACAAACTTATCAACCACAACTTCTCTGCTAAATGAGATGTACCGTTCTTCGTTACAAGGTATGCAGTTAATCCTTTCGTTATCTTCGCCTCGTAATTTCTTTATGAATAAATGAGCATCGTAACCAGATAAATTATGTAGTAGTACTGGGAAAAACTTGGGGACCTTGTAGCTTAAATTACAACTGTTATGGGCGGCTCCTCTGAATTTACCTGTAAGATGGCAGTGGTCTCGAACTCGATCAGCGCCTAATTCACCTTCGCAAATGTGGCAAACGGTAGCCGAATCGTATAGCTCCTTGTCTTTCTTCCCGAATATCATTAGTTTTGGAAATTTAAATCGCTTGTAAATATCTTTTATATTCTCTATAAGAGTGTCTATAAATATTTGCGCTACATCATCGTCTTCGTTCTCCGCTGTGAACATTACGGGGGCTTGCGAATATAGGTTATCATCGAAACATTTTATATAATAACAGAAAGAACTCGGAACGTGTTTTTGGTATTTGTTAGTATAGGACGTGTTAGGATTTGGTTGACAAGTGTCTATAGGTTTAATAAAGCTTTCAAAATCGGCGTACACTACGAAGGGGACTCGCATCTTTCTATAATAATTTTTAAAACTCAACATAGTTCCTGGTTCCGGTAGTTCTATCTTTTGCGCCTCGTGTTGGGAACAGTACTCGGTATGCTTAGTAAGCGCTTCTATTCGTCTAAAACCGGTTAAACATCGTCTACAATAGTGCATTGAATTTTTAGATTTCTCTGTGTGTTTCGTCATCAATCTGTTAAAATTCTTTATCCAACAATAGTGCTTCTTTTCTCCGTCGGAAATGAGTAATAGATCTACGCGGGTATCGCTTTCATGATTCGATATATATAATGGGTATAAATCAGGTTCATAGCCGAATACGTTAACGCTAACGTTATTATTACGCTCGAATTTACCTATTATTTTAGCATCAGCAGCAACGGGGAAATGGATGCCACTCCAATCGAGCCTCTCAGATTGTTCTTTAAGATCTCTCGTGATTCTATGTGGATTGTCTTCTGTTGGATTCAGCGCTCTAGTGATGCACCATTTGAAACATTCATCGTCGTTGTTTTTCAAATTAATAATAGCCTTTTTATTAGCTAAATACTCAGGAAGCGGAATATAAGAACTACCTTTCAACGGCTTATATTCCACCGTATCGATATCCAACTTCGCAACGGATTTAAACCTCCAATTACTACCTCGCATCTGATAACTCGCCATGCTCTCCTTAATTTTATCCACTGCGCCGCTATATATTTCACCCACGTCGGTTGCGTCTAAAATAATCTCATTCTTCGATTTAAAATTAGGTTCAGCTTCGACTGCTTCCCCAGATTTCATATCTACTTTCTCCATTACACATAGAAGATTGAATTGAACTTTTACCCCTCGATTTTTCGTTAGCAGACTGACTACCTGCGGCCTTACAGCATCGAGGAAAGATGTGACGTCGATCCCTCGAGTTCCTTCGACCGTGTATCGCTTAGTAAATCCCTTAATAGCATTCGCGGTCTCTAGGATTTCAAACTTCTTTTCATTGATTTTGCTAAAAATACTCGAAATCTTTGACTTCAACGAGTCTAATCTTTCATTCACGGGTTTCTTTTCTCGAGGAGCTACGTAATTAACCAACCAATCCGCAAAAGAATTAATTTTCGACCTTGCCTTGTTCTTCGCTTCAGTCAAAACATTATTAAAACGAGATTTCCAAGGAGGCGTATACTTATCCGGAACAAGCGTTGGAACTTTGATGTCTGGAACTGGAGCGTCTAGCAGATCGCTTTCACGTCCAATCTTAACGCTTTGCAAAAGTCTCGATGATAGGAATGTCACGAGATCCGCTTTTCGCAGTCCTGAATATCTAACCAAGCCACTCTCTTTGGCAATATTTCGTAATTGTTTTACTGTTTTCGTTGTGTATTCCATTTTATATACAGAAGATTTTTCTTTAAGTCAAAAATGAGATAACAGTTTTCAACCGAGCTTATATAGACCAACAACGACCCATGAAACTCACGGTATTGCCCTAACCATTACGCTAATGACTCATACGATCGATACTGCGGGAATGTCCCCAACGATTACGCTTTATTAACACATCGATCGATACTGCGGGAATGTCCCCAACGATTACGCTAATGACTCATACGACCGATACTGCGAGAATTGTCTCAGCTATTACGTCGTGTCAACAGCGCGTTCGATCTTTTCGATACCTTGGGTATTTCCGATAGTTTAAAGAAGCGGCTATTAGTACGCGTGGGCGTGTGATTATTAATAACCTAGGTTATGGCGCAATACGTAAAATCTAACCTAGGTTATGGGAGAATCACATATTTTTATGTAGCGCAAGTGCTACTGTCGTTTACCATTTGGAGTCAAATCAGCTCCAGGAATCTTTCAGAGAGCCCTTGAAAACCTGTTGAGGGATGTGCCTTTTGTTATTGTGCGTATGGATGACATTCTGTTGTCTGGATTATCAGATGAAGACCACCTCAGAAATTTACGGGAGGTGTTACGTCGTTTGTCAGAGGCAGGTTTACGCTTAAAACGGTCCAAGTGCTTGTTTTTTGCTCCTGAGGTGGTATACTGTGGCCGGGTGGTTAACGCTGAGGGTACTCGACCATCACCATCCAATGTGCATGCTATCACTGAGGCCAGAGCGCCTAAGAACTCCACCGAGTTGCGGGCATTTCTCGGTATGCTGAATTTTTATAATGCCGACCTCCCACATTTGGCTACAACATTGGAACCCATGCACAAGCTACTTCGTAAACATGTACAGTGGCATTGGAATGCAGAAAAACTTGTTGACCAATTCCAGCCTCCTCACCCATTATGATGAACAAAAAGAACTAATTGTGGCTTGCGACTCCTCACCATATGGCGTGGGAGCAGTACTGTCACATATCATGGAGGATGGTTCTGAGAAGCCTATAGCTTTTGCTTCAAGGACATTGAATTCTGCTGAACGGAATTACTCTCAACTGGATAAAGAAGGATTGGCATTGCTGTTTGGTGTCAAGAAATTTCATCAGTTCGTTTATGGCCGGAAATTTATCCTGACCACAGACCACAAACCATTACTAGGTTTGTTTGGTGATGACAAGGCTGTTCCACAAATGGCTTCTCCAAGATTAATCCGTTGGATATTGACATTATCGGGATATGATTATAAACTGAAATTCCAATCAGGCTGCAACAATGGAAATGCAGACGCTCTAAGCCGTTTACCATTGGACGAGACAGTGTCCGACTGTGACGTTCCTGGTGAGGTGATCCAGTCACTGGATATCATAAACCAAACAGTCGATGCAGCCACTATCAAAGCGCAAACATTCAGGGATCCAGTTTATAGCCAAGTGCTGAATTACTGCCGTAGAGGTTGGCCAGATAGGTGTCCGTCTGAGGATTTGCGTCCATTTTTTCAGGTCCGGGCGGAACTAAGTCTTCAAGATGGATGTTTACTGCGAGGTTGTCGAGTGATTGTGCCAACCAAGAGTCAGGAAGTCATCCTTGAAGAATTGCATGAGATGCATCCGGGAGTATGTCGTATGAAGGCGTTGACTCGGAACTATGTGTGGTGGCCAGGCCTAGACAAAGGTATTGAACGACTGGTCAGACAGTGCTCATCATGTCAGATTCATAGGCACGCCCCGGAAAAGGCTCCACTGAATCCATAGGAATATCCTTCAAGACCTTGGGAGCGGTTACATTTGGACTATGCAGGACCCTTTTATGGGAAAATGTTTCTCATTATAGTCGATGCTTACAGCAAATGGATTGATATCCACATTCAGTCAACAGCAACGTCTAAGGCGACTATTGAGAGTCTGGTGCAGACGTTTGCCACTCATGGCTTGCCTGAACAGGTTGTATCAGACAATGGACCGTGCTTCACCAGTGATGAGTTCCGAACATTTCTCGGCAAAAATGCAATCCACCAGACATTGGTGGCGCCGTTTCACCCCTCTTCCAATGGGCAAGCAGAGCGAGTTGTTCAATCGTTCAAAGAGGCTATGAAGAAATCGGAGAAAAGCCCCTGGAGTTTACAGCGAAGGGTATCTCGATTCCTCTTCACCTATCGCATAACGCCGCACACAGTTACAGGCATCTCTCCAGCTGAATTACTGATGAATCGAACACTCAGAACCAGATTCGATGGGTTAAGACCCAACTCTTCTTCCCGAGCACAGCAGAAGCAGGCAAAACAGAAATCCATCCATGATCAGCATTGTCGTCAAAGAGATTTTCAGGTTGGAGATAAGGTGTATGCTCGGAACTTTAGCACACATGTGGATTCGGGGCAAAAATGGACACCAGGTGAAATTGTCGAGCTTACTGGACCAGTTTCTTGTAAAGTGCAGTCAGAGATGGGGTCCATCATTAGAAGACATGTTGATCACCTCCGTAGAAGGTGGCCAGAATCACTGGATGTTCCTGAAGGAATGGACAAGAATCCGGGCAGTTCAGACAGCGGTCAACAGAACGAGACAACCGGAAGTTCAACATCATTCAAAATGTCGCAGAACACCACACCAGGGGACACTTGTCCGAACAATCAACCATCAAACACACCACCTGTGGTACACAAGCATCCAACAGAGAGGATTGGAGAGCTACCAGAGTATGTTTCTCACGACAACCAGCCTCAGCCATCGGAAGTGACACCTGTAGTACCTGATCGACGTTCTGAAAGACTTAGGAAGCCCCCAAAGTATCTCGAGGATTTTGTTTGTACACGCAGGCCAGAATAAAACCTGCTAGACATTTATTTCAGAGGTGAGGGGCAGTCTACCCCAAACCTCAATTATTATTATTATTATTATATTATTATTATTATTATTATTATTATTATTATTATTATTATTATTATTATTATTATTATTATTATTATTATTATTATTATTATGAGTATTTGAAGTTAATACTTAGCAATGTCTAAAGACATTCTTTAGGACTTGAACATTTGACATTAGCCATTTAACTTTGGGGAAAGCAGTGTAGTATCTAGGGACTTATGAAGGATCTTTGTGTTGGTCAGCCATCTTGGTATTTTGGCTGAAGCAAGATGGAACTCAAACTTTGCTATTAAACTAGTATCTATCACAGGACTATTGGTGGTCTACGCGGGTACGGGTATTCCCGCAGCCCCCTAAAAGACACCCGCTTTAGGTGCTGTTCATGGAGCGTATTCCGATTGAAGCCCGAACAATTCATAGTTTCACAGGAACGTATTAGACGTTGACAATAATATTATTATTCACTAGAGGACAGAAGCTTTACTAAAAGTCCGACTTCTAGTTTGAGGATTGCTTTCTACTTATGGCTATTTTGTAGAACTCGACAGAGGAGAAAATAAGTTAATTAAGTTCTTTCCATGAACTCGTGTATAGGCTATACATCTTAGAATTACCGAAATAATTAAGGTTAGAATTTTCATTTATCTTTTGAACCTTCAGGTTTGCAAAATACCTGGGTAAACCCGTAGTTTAGGTTGCTAAATTATTTTATACCATCAAATTAAAATGGAAGCTCGATTGTTTAAAAATATTTATCGATGAAATGGAAGCGGGATTGATGATAGTTATCACGGACATAGGTAGACTGCTTACTTACCAACGTGAAGTACGGCATTGAAGACATTCAAATAATTGACCAACCTAAACTACGGGATAACCATTTTTTCTATAAAGGCACTGGCTACGGAACCGTCCGGACGGCATTTTCGCCGATCCAAGGTGAGTACAGCAAAAATTATCGGACTATTGAGAGTAATTTATCGTTTTTGCTGTCTAAATAATCTTATATACATGGCATTTCAATACCATTGTCCAGGATAACTCATTAGGTAAAGTCGTAGTGGTAAAGTCGTAGTTTACGTTGCTAAATTATTTCAATGTCTTCAATGCCGTACTTGACGTTGGTAAGTAAGAAGTCTACCTATGTGCATGTTAACTATCATCAATCCCACTTCCATTTAGGGAAACAATTTCTTTCATCAATCCAGCTTCCATTTTACAGTGACAACATCAAATAATTTAGCAACGTAAACTACGACTTTACCACTCATTAATCCATCTTGTACTTACGCAAAAAATATTTTTCATCAATCCAGCTTCTATTTAAGCAAAAATCATTTCTTCTTCAATCCATCTTCTATTTAAGGAAGAATTATTTTCATCAATCCAACTTCTACTGATGCTAGAGTTATTGTCATCAATCGAACTTCTATTTAAAATTATCCTATATAAAATAATTTAGATCGCAAAAATGATAAATTACCCTGATTAGTCCGATAGTTTTTGCCGTACTCACCTTGGATCGGCGAAAAATCCGAACCATCAATAGCGCACTAGTTAAGAAATTAACGAAACTAACCCTAACCCTGACCCTAACCGACCCTCACGACGCCTAATTTGACACTAAACGACCACACGAATACTAACCTGGCCCTAACCGACCCTCAAGTTGTCCGCCATATAAAAATTCGACGGGCAGACAACAAGTTCACGTGACAGGCTTTTGCCAATATTTATTTAAACCGGATGTACACGCCATAGATTATGTGCAATCGCCCATACATTATTTGCGGACGGTTCCGTAGAAAAGAAATAACGGCACCGTCCGAACGGTTCCGTAACCAGTGCGTTCTATAAAATTTGTATAAAATCTCAGATACTCCATTTTAGCGTATTTTATTAGGTAAACGTGTAGTTTAGCGTCGTAAATTATTCGCCCGTTGTAGCACTGTTGTTTTTCGTCAATCCAACTTCCATTTGAGGAAAATATTTGTTACATCAATTCAACTTCCATTATTTTAAACAGATTATTTTATTTACTCAAACTTCTAATTTAAGGAGAAATTAATTTTATCAAAATATGCTAAACGGAGTTGGCTATTCATAATAATAAAATATGCTATTACTTTTTACTGAAGAAAAACCAAAAATAAAATATGCTAAAATGGAGGTTTACCAAATCTCGCTGTCATTTTCATAAAGTGGGAATAGGTGCATTTGAATACTATGATACTATGCTTCACCCACAACTTTGCCTTTTTGGGTACTGTGGAAATCTTGAGATTACAATTACAATTAAGTAAAGTATGGTAACTTTTGATAATAGTAATAAAAATACGTCCTGATCTATCGTTGATACCTGTAACAGTCAAGTCTTTACTCTAATTGACAGGATTAGGAACACAAGTTCAGAAAACATATGAAGAATTTTTATGAACTATCACGAGTGCAATCGGAGCATTGTCAAATTTTAGAGTGAATGTTGCTAGAAAATGGACTAATTGGACTTCATACAAAGCCTACAAAGGAACTAGAATGTGAAGAGAAGAATCTGTTACTAGGTTATAAAATACTTAATACTACAAATCCCAACACTGAGTAGGCTCCGAAATCGGTTGAAAGTTTAATAAAGTTTACTAAAAGAATCCGATTAATTTGCATTAGAGTGAACCTTTGTACCATGAATCATGCACACGCTGTCGGCAAGTTGGAACCAACAGATGAATGCAGCAATGGAAAGAAAGAAGAAAAACTCACAATAAACACAGATGGAAATCCATGCAAGTGTGATTTGTGTGGAAAGGTTTTTGCAAAACCCTATACACTAAAATGCCATCTTAGAATTCACACTGGAGATAAACCATACAAGTGCAAATATTCTCATAAAGCATTTTCCCACATTTTTCAATTGGATGCACATGCAAGAACACACACTGGTAAGAGACCATTCATATGTAACCTATGTTCGAAATCATTTACATGGAAGAGTAATTTGATTGTCCATATGAGAACCCACACTGGAGAGAGACCACGCAAATGTAACAAATGTGACAAATCATTTAGCTGGTGGAGTAGCCTGAATGTTCATTTGAGAACCCACAATGGAGAGAAAGCATTCAAATGCCACCTATGTGAGAAATCATTTCGATGGTCATGTGGTCTGAATTCTCACATGAAAACCCACAGTGGAGAGAAACCATGTAAATGTCAGCTGTGTAACATGTCATTTTCATCTAGCAGTCTTTTGAATCACCACATGAGAACTCACACTGGAGAAAAACGATACAAATGCGAACTATGTAAAAATGCATTTATGAGAAAAGACAAACTAAAGCAACATATGCGAATCCACACTGGAGAAAAACCATACAAGTGTGAACTTTGTGCAAAAGCTTTTACAAGAACTGATCAGCTAAAACGTCACACAAGAACCCACACTGGAGAAAAACCATACAACTGTGAATTATGTGGAAAAGCTTTTTCAAGAAAACATCAGCTACAATATCACAGAATAATCCACACTGGGGAAAAACGATACACCTGTGAATTTTGTAGAAAAGATTTTGCAGCAAGAAGTCACCTAAAATTTCACACAAGAATCCACACTGGAGAAAAACCATACAACTGTGAATTGTGTGATAAAGCTTTTGCAACAAAAGGTCACCTACAATACCACACCAAAAACCACACCGGAGAAAAGCCATACAAGTGTGAGTTATGTGACAAAGCATTTGGAACCTCTTCTGTTCTAAAACAACATAAACGAACACATACAGGAGAAAAGCCATACAAATGCCCATATTGTCGAAAAGCATTTACACGGTTAGCAAACTTGAATGTGCACACAAGAATCCACAGTGGAGAAAAGCCATACAAGTGCAGTTTATGTCAGACGACATTTGCAAGGACTCAATACATTACCCGCCACATGAGAACCCACAGTGAAGAAAAACCGTACACATGTCGTATTTGTCACAAATCTTTTAAATGTAACAGTAATTTGAGAAACCACGAGAGAATACACACTGGAAGGAAACCGTACAAGTGTGAATTATGCAGCAAGGCTTTTACTGAAAAGAACAACCTAATTAGGCATTCAAATATACACTCGGGAGAAAAACGATACAAATGCAAATTATGCCACAAAAGATTTGGAACGTCTGATAGTCTGTTAAGTCATGCCGGAAGTTGCCGAAAGGATAACGAATGTCTACAAGTCTTTGGAAATAAGAAATCATCTGTAACAGTTGTTGATATTCTGCCTTTCTTTGTGAAACCACATGGATGTGGGATTTGTGATGAAATGTTTGAAATTGAAAAGGAGTTTATGGATCACTGTTTCCATGTATGTTATTCGTCAGTGAATGATGACTTTGCTGGCGTGTTTCAAGATCAGCAACTAAATTCACTTGTTTGATAATTAAACCTTTTTTCTTCTTTAGAAATTATTGTTTGTTACCAACACTATAAATTACTCTACATAAGTTTAAGTGATTCCAGTTTAGATTTATTACATATTCTTTGTTACAGTAATCATCACTTGCATAATTCGCTTCACTATAAGACTGTTCGGATAACTGAACATTTTTTCAAATGTAACAGTTTTTTGATTATTTTGTTGAGTATAGCTTTCTGTGGAGTGTAACTCAATGAAACAGAAATTTTTAGTATGGAAAATATTTGTCCACTTGAGATTAACTTTGTATTTTTGGATCCTGACATTATGCTTATGAATGCTTATTTTAGTGCCCAGTTTATCATAGTTTATTGTACTTGTGAAGATAACACTTTAGTCATAGACTGACATGAACAGCAGAAGACGAGCCAGATGATATTACAGAAGACTTGGCTTCTATTTCTCCATGTATCATCTATTACTCACTACATTATGCTTCTTTAGTGACAGTTAATATTGATGATAGTGCTAATACTTATAAAAGCAGCAATAATATGAATGAAGATGATGGAGGAAACGAGGCAGTTGATATCACTTACTAGTATTGCTACATTAGATAATGTATTTATGTATATAGAGTATGTATCTATGTATGTATAAGACAGGCATAAGGCAATACGGAAACTATGGAAAATGTCTAAAAGTTAAAAATGTCTCCAAGTTACAGAGCTTGGTTGGATGTATAAGAAGACCGCAGATACTAATAAAGGGAAACTGGGTATGGCAGAATTGAGTGAATGGGAATGGAGTGCTCTACTGTCCGTTATCAAGGGAAATAGGTGACTCAACTGACTTGACAAGACATGTACATGTAAATGGTTTGTGAGATGGTTGGCATGTGTATCGTAGTAGTAACTTTTGCCTATATAGTGCCACTTCATGAGAAGATCCTCAGAGGTCGCTCCCGACCTGATAACAACAAACCACAATGGAAAAGAATGGTTTTCAAACGCTTGCGGAAAAGGGGCAAAGACAGACCAAGAAAATCATTACGGATGTTGTTAGGAACCATGTTTTCTAGTGAGTACACTAACCCTAACCGTTCCTCACTACACCTATTGTCACCATAACCGACACTGACGACGCCAGTAAGTTTACGCACTAGGGGTCGGCCATTAATTATGTCAACAAATTTTAGGCCTTTTTGACCCCTCCCCTTGTCAACAACTGTCGGACATTGACGGACCCCCCCAAAAAAATTATGTCAACAATCCCAGAACCCCCCTACCAGCAGCGTAGCCAGACTGAATTTTTTTTCCAAATGACCATTTTTTTAGACATTTGAACTCCGATGACCTTTTTTTAGACATTTTTTTAGATGACCTTTTTTATACATTTCACACATTTTTAAGAGTCTGTGTTGATTCATTGGAAAAAAATTGTTGACGTCAAATTGTCCCGAACCCTCTCCCCTTGTCATTAACAGTTACTGTCAAACTTGTCCAAACCCCTCCCCCCTATTTTGTTGACATAATTAATGGACGACCCCCTAGGCCTATATCTGTCAGCCTCCCGATACTGTAAGCTTGCCGACCATTCTTCTATAGAAGATTTTAAAATGAGCAAATATTTACATTAAAATTTAATGTAAATAATTATTTCTTCTAGGCCCCTATACAAAGACCAAAACTCATGATCACATTCACGTTTTTAACCTTCTGAATGAAACAGAATCTCATATTTGTCTGCATTTTGCATTAATACCAAAAAACAATTTGTTTGGCATTAAACAATTATATTCCATTCAGAGAAACTAAAGCATGTGCAATTCACGACATGCAGCTTATTTACTTAGAGCTTAAGAATAGAATTAAATGTAAGACAAAAGTTACTAAAGACAGCAAAACACCAAATATACAGGTTATATGACAATCTTGATTACATAGTTGTCATGGGTAATGACCGATATTGCGACAATTCGTCTACCGACATTTCGTCTACGACACTTCGTCTACAGACACTTCGTCTAACGACATTTCGTCTACAAGTGTATCCGTATCCATTACGGCTAATCAACAGAGGCCGCTTTCTTATAGTTTCGCTAAAACATGCTATATATTCTCAGGAATCTAGCTTCTAATTACTGAAAAGATTATTTTCATCAATCCAGCTTCTATTGAATGGAAACTTATTTTCATCCATGCATCCAGGTTGATTTCCAGCTTCTATTTACGGGAAAAATTAATTCGATCAATCCAGCTTCTATTTCAACATTTTCGGTCATAGGAATTTTATCAATCCCACTTCCATTTCGGGAAACAGTTTTTTCATCAATCCAGCTTCCATTTTAAAGTGACAATATCAAATAACTTTGTAGACGAAATGTCGTTAGACGAAGAAGTGTCGGTTATCCCGTAGTTTAGGTTGGTAAATTATTTTATATCGTCAAATTAAAATTGAAGCTGGATTAAGGAAAAAATTGTTTCACTAACTCGAAGTGGGATTGATGAAACCATTTCTGTCTTTAAATAGAAGTTGGATTGATTGAAATAATTTTTACCGTAAATAGAAGCTGGATTGATGAAACTATGTTTTTGATGCAATAGAAGCTGGAATGATTAAAATAATTGTTTCCGTAAGTAGAAGCTCGACCCATGAGAATAGTTCTTTGCTTAAATAAAAGTTCCATTGATGAAAAATATTTTTGGGTTAAATAGAAGTTGGCTAATTTTTTTCATGAAATGGAAGCTGGATTGATTAAAATAAATTTTCGATGAAATGGAAGCGGGATTGACGATAGTTATCATGGACATAGGTAGATTGCTTATTTACCAACATGAAGTTCGGTATTGAAGATATTCAAATAATTTACCAACCTAAACTACGGGATTACCGAAGTGAAGTGTCTGTAGACGAAGTGACGTAAACGAAATGTCGGTAGACGAATTGTCGTGACACCGTAATGACCAAGCATAACGCCTAACACTTAGGCTAATCTAAGTAGAATAAGCTAAATAATCCTAATATTTAATATGTTATTAAAACAACGACAATATCAATAGTCTAAAATAGTCTCACAAAATGATGAACAGCTAACCGGTCTGTTATTAAAACAATCTAGTCCACAGAAGTATTTGTGGAGCCAAATTTAATATTTAACAATAAAATTGTCAAGTATAGGAATCCAGCATCTTTAGTAACTACAGCGTAATATTTCGTTTTGATGGCATACAACAATTCTACAGTCTTACAATTATGTGATGAAAAGGCAATTTACCTTACATATTTGGTGCCCATAAAGAAAAACCTCTGGATTCTCTACATCTTACTGTCTAGGTCTTCTGAAATGAAAGTACTACAAAGTATATTCCTATATATGTAGGTATCCTGCTCTTCCATAGCATCTTTTCATTATAAATTTCTCATTCCAAATGTTTTCAACAGCAATTACGCTGAATAATAATTCAGCACAACTCGGCAAATAGGTCGTGAGGTGGAGAAAATTTATGGCTAGAACAATGCTCGAGAAATTCCTTCTCTATTTCAAGCATATTGTCACATATACCACATCCAAAAGATTTTGAAAAAGATGCTTCTGTATTCACATCTGATTTGATTTTGCTAATATACAGAGATTCTCCATCTCTAATTTTCGGAACAGGACCTCCTCCTATTCCACCAAAATCCGGATGTAAGTTCGCTGAGTAACATTCATTTTCTCTATCAATAAAGTCTGGACTACAAAATCTGATGAAATGATCAGGCAGGTTAGCAATTACTTCACTTCTCATTTTAAGATCCTGTTGAAGTGTTTCTGCGGGAAGTCTAAACTGCATCGCTGAAGAACTGCTCATGTTACAAGGTTTGTTGTGCGAGTGTTGCTTCTCAGTCGCATGAGTTCTTCTGCGACTCTTTCGATGTCCAATATCTGTGAATCCTTTATTACTACACTCAAGTATGTATGATTCATTTCCTGTGTGGGTTCTCATATGCATCGTCAAGGTCCTTGCACTGATAAATGATTTCTGACATAGCTGGCACCTGTATGGTTTTTCACTAGTATGGATTCTCAGGTGCCTTTTCAGAGTGCCACCCTCGTTAAATGATTTATGACATAGCTGGCACCTGTATGGTTTATCACTAGTATGGATTCTCATGTGCCTTTTCAGATTACTACACACATTAAATGATTTCTGACATAGCTGGCACCTGTATGGTTTTTCACCGGTATGAGTTCTCATGTGCGTTTTCAAATGACCACCTTCATTAAATGATTTATGACATAGCTGGCACCTGTATGGTTTATCACCAGTATGGGTTTTCATGTGCATTTTCAAATGATGACCTTCATTATATGATTTCTGACATAGCTGGCACCTGTATGGTTTTTCACCGGTATGAGTTCTCATGTGCGTTTTCAGATGACCACCTTCATTAAATGATTTCTGACATAGCTGGCACCTGTATGGTTTATCACCAGTATGGATTCTCATGTGCCTTTTCAGATTACCACACACGTTAAATGATTTCTCACATAACTGGCACCTGTATGGTTTTTCACCGGTATGAGTTCTCATATGCATTTTCAGCGGACCACCATAATTAAATGACTTCGGGCATATCTGGCACCTGTACGGTTTTTCGCCAGTATGTGTTATCGTATTCTCCATCAGGATACTCACTTAGTTGTTAATTTCAACGTTCTTCTCCAGTATCGATTCGTACGTGCTTCCCCTATCAAAAGATTCTTGCCAACAATGAGTTTTGGTACGCAGTTTAAAGCAATTGACTCTGTAAAAGGTTTCTGGAATTTTTGCTTTTTTAGCTTTTGCAACATCAGCTGTGTCCAGTTTCGCATATTACAGATTAATTCATGTCAGTTCGCTTTTCATATTCTTACAAGAAGAGTTCATGTGTCATGTATCAGTAGTGGTTATTTCCAAGTAAAATAAAAATTATTCACACAAAAAACTTCATGACGAAACACTGAAGCTTTCCAGCCGTTGTATAATAGAACACCTATGTGCTATTATTCATAATATATTCAATGAAGATATAATAGTTGATTATTGCGAAAGTAGTGGTAAAGCAAATCCACTTTAATATTATTAAGATGAAACCCTTCACTTGGAAAGTTGATTTCGAAGCTCTGACAGAATGTTGCTCGTCATTTTCTTACACTGCTAAAAATAACAGCAAAACGTCAATGTGCAATATCTTCATAGAACATAATTTCATTGCAGCTCATTGCAGTGGAATTACTGTTCATTCATATATAATTACATATACTCAAGCATCTCCAAATAGATAAAAGCATCATAATATCACTCCCGTTCTTATATTACTCCACTGTCTGAAAATCCTTGAGCGCATCCACTTCAAACTTTTACGGCTAACCTACAACTCAATGCAATACTACCAGCCGAAGTACCTTCGAACAATCTTCACCATCGATCCAACCATCCTGATCTACTCGTTCGTCCTCATATCTCACTCTCTCCCGTCTCCAACCACTACGCGCCTCAAGATCTCCTACCGATCCATATCCCTTTTCCGTGGTGGGCAAAGTGGTCTGGAACGGGCTAAGCCTGCTTCCCGTGACTCTTACTGGAGATTTCTTTATTGGACTCAAAACTGTACTTTTTGGCCCTGCTGGAATCGGGAGCGCCTCGGAGTAATCCCGTTGTTATTTACCCAAATCCCAACCGGTATAGAAGTTCATGAAATTTTGAAACATGTTTTAGGCATGTTTTCATCGCTCATCCAACTTTAAATTCTACTATGACATATTTCCATCCTTCATCCAGCTTCTACATCTACTAGAACTATTTTAATCGCTCATCCAACTTCTAGTTTTACCGCAATAATTTAGCATCAAAATAATTTTTTCATCGCTCATCCAGCTTCTATTTATGCTATTAATATGCTCATCCAACTTCTAATTTTACTGCAATAATTTAGCATGTTTTCATCGCTCATCCAACTTCTAGTTTTACTATTACATTATATTTAGGACCTGCTAGACCGGTTGGGATTTGGGTATATGCATCCCGTTGAAGGGGCGCTATATAAATTTATGAATGAATGAATTATGAATGACTCCCACACTTCACGTCAACTCCAAAACAATTTAAACACCGCCAGAATCTTCAATATTCTCAGTTCCTCCAACAAAACTGACACTCACTCACCGTCACCTGCTACAGACTCCTCTACTCATCATGACACAGGCTTCCCAAATTGAAGTCCCACCTCTTCCAGAAATCAGACCCTGATCCATCCGACCAAGCTTTCTCGTCCTTCAAGAAAGCTGCCACAACAGCTGATCCACTTGTCTCTGGTGTGTCTGGCAACCGAACTCGGACCCCACTGGATATCGATCTATGGACAACCTCTCTGATACGATGCTGTGCTCGTGAATAAGCTGGCGCTCTGAGCTTAGCGTTAGAGTAGCGAATCGTCCACTTGATGAACAGTCGTTGACGAACAGTCCGTTGACAAATCGTCCGTAGACGAAACGTCCGCCTACCGCAAGAGGTACAGGTCTGGCTAGTCTGTATACGGTTGATCTGATAAATTGCCGTAAATATTGGAAGCACTTTAAATGTGGACGACGGAGCAAAGTTTGTGGAGTCTGCTGAAGGCCATAAGACTTGCAGATGACCAGGCAATTATTAGTAAGTACCATGACAGGCTGCAGAGAATAATGAAAGCATCTTGAAGACTATCAGTATGAGGATAAATATAAAGAAAACAAAGGTGATGTTACTAAGAAAATACTAAGAACACAATAACTATTGAGCTATCGACGGTGCATAGGTCGAGCAAATCTACCAGTTTGTAATCTTGACAGTTTAAAAAGAGGATGATTGCAGATGCCGAATCGAGATTCAGATAATAACAATGCAAAAGGAAGCGCTCTGGAAGAAAGGAGAGCTTATGAGAGAAGGTCTGGGTCTCTGGCCAATAAGAATGAATTCAGTTTTAGAGGGGTTAAGGCACAAAAAGCGTGAGGTCATCCAGGTGGAGATTTGTTTGACCACACGGAGAAGATGATCAATGGAGTCGGATAAGCTGCTTGGAGAGAATGAGTTAAATAATTGGGTATCGTCAGCGTATAGGTGATGGTCATCCGAGGATGCTTTGATGAGTGGGCTGAGTGGAGTAGTGTAAAGGATGAACAACAGGGCCCAAAGAACAGAACCTTCCGTAACACCACAGGTGAGAGGGCAGACCTGTTGATACAAATTATATATATATATATATATATATATATATATATATATTCGTTTATTGGAAAAACTAGTTGTCATACTGCAACCAGGTACAGGCAAGGAAAATCTCAGGAATTTAAAGTGTTGATTTCTATCAAATATGTGAGGATAGCAGGTAGTCTATATAGTTTCTATCGTCTTTAGGCGGAAGCTGAAAGTTATGTTGCCTTGGTCGGAACTTGTAGTGACTTTGCACGATCTCTGGGAATAGGCATCGTAACACGTGGCATTCGTTCCATATAACTGTCTGTAGAAGCCCTCTCTCGATCTCTTCAATTGTCTCAGTGACGCTTTTGGCCGTCTGAGGGAGATAACTGAAGATAACCCATACGCTGCATTTTTTTCTGGAAACGTGATGAGAGATGGAAGAAACAAGTTTATTGTACAGGGAAGTGAGAAGGGTTACGGTTGAGTGCCGCTTGGTAAAACCAGACTGGTGTGGGTTAAGGAGTGAGTTTGAAGAGAGGTAGTCGGTTCTAGGACTGTTCATCAAAGGACGATTCATCAATGGACTATTCATCACGGACGATTCATCAAGGGACTGTTCATCAAAGTCTTCTTCATCAAGGGACTGTTCATCATTAGAAAAATTTTAGTTTTAGCATTCTTCATTATATAAGCATTATAGCATGTCGTTTCGCCGTTTCATGATTATATTATCACCTTGTCACCTTGTGCCATCAGTTCGTGGAACTCTAGCGACCGTCGTGACCAGCTTCCTCCAATCCTCCCTGCTTCGTACCGCGTCCCTTAGTTATATTATAGATACTTTAATACCAATGTCCATGATTACAGTCATCAATCCAGCTTCTATTTAAGCAAGATTTTCATCAAGGCGACTTAGTAGTTTCATAACAAACTATTTTATAAATCAGAATTTCACTATAATAAAAGTTATTTTCATCATTACAACTTCTATTTTGAGTAATAATTATTTTCAATAATCCAGCTTCTACTTAACCAAAACTTCTTTTCATCAATCCAGCTTCGATTTAAGCAAGAATTGTTATCATCATTCCAACATCTATTTAAACAATAAATCTTTTAACCAATCCAGCTTCGATTTAAGCAAAATTATTTTCATCATTCCAACTTATGTTTGAGCAATAATTATTTTCACCAATCCAGCTTCTGTTTAATCATGAATTTTTCTCATCAATCCAGCTTCCAAGTGGGGTATTTTTTACCCCACCAAAATTTGTAATATCTCAGCTCACAGGTAAGCTACAATAACAAATGAAGTATCGAATTTAATAGTGTCAAGGTCAAGGATACCATTTTTCGTAGTGCCAATAGTGTGCGAGTGTTACTTTCAAGATGGCGGCCAATATGGCCGCCAAAACACACACACACATGTATATCTCAGCTCATAGTTAAGTTACCATAACAAATAGAGTGTCTAATTAAATAGAATCAAGGTCACCGAAACGATTTATTGCAGTGCCAATAGTGTGCAAGTGTTACTTTCCAAGATGGCGGCCAATATGGCCGCACTAAAACAAAAAATGCATATCTCAGCTCATAGGCAAGCTACAGCAACAACTGAAGTGTCGAATTTAATGGTTTCAAGGCCAAGGATACCATTTTTCGTCGTGCCAATAGAGTGCGAGTGTTACTTTCCAAGATGACGGCCAATATGGCCGCTTAAACAAAATAATGTCTATCTCAGCTGATAGGTAAGTTACCATAACAAATATGGTGTCTAATTAAATAGTTTCAATGTCAGCGACTTGTTTTCTTGTAGTGTCAACAGTATGCGAGTGTTACTTTCCAAGATGGCGACCAATATGGCCGCCATAACACACAAAATGCATATCTCAGCTCATAGGCAAGCTACAGTAACAAATGAAGCGTCGAATTTAATAATTTTAAGTTCAGTCAATCGATTTTTCATAGTAGCAATAGTGTGGGAATGCTACTATCCAAGATGGCGGACAAGATGGCCGCCAAAACACAACAATTTATATATCTCAGATCAAAATAAGCTACAATAACAAATGAAGTATCAAATTTAATAGTTTCAAGATAAAGAAATCGATTTCTCGTAGTTGCAATAGTGCTAGACTGATACCATCCAAAATGGCGGCCAATATGGCCGTCAAAACAAAATATTTATGTCTCACCTCATAGGTAAGCTACCGTAAGAAATGAAATGTCTAATTTAATAGTTTCAAGATCAAGGAATCCATTTCTCGCAGTGCCAATAGTGTTTGAGTGTTTCTTTCCAAGATGGCGCCTAAAATATGGCCGCCAAAACACAAATATAAATATCTTAGCTGATAGGTAAGCTACGATAGCAAATGAAGTGTCAAATTTTATAATTTCAAGGTCAAACAGTCGTTTCTTCGCAGTAGCAAAAGTGTCGGGATGATACTATCCAAGATGGTGACCAATGTGGCCGCAGAAACAAAACATGCATATTTCAGCTTTAAGTTTAGCTAAAATAACAAAAGAAGTGTCAAATTTAATACATTCAAGATCAACGTATCGATTTCTCGTAATGACAATAGTATGGGAGCGTTACTATCCAAGATGGCGTCCATTATGGCCGCCAAAAGCAAAATGTGAGCTGAGATATAAACATTTCTGTGTTTTGGCGCCATATTGACCGCCATCTTGAAAAGTAACACTCACACACTATTGCCACTACAATAAGTCAATTCCTTGAGCTGATATACAAAAAGTTTTGTGTTTTAGTGGCCATATTGGCCGCCATCTTGGAAAATAAAACTCCCATACTATTGCCGCTATGACAGATTGAATCCTTGACCTTGAAAATACTAAATTAGACACTTTATTTGTTCTTATGGCTTGTCTATGAGCTGGGATATGCATATTTTTGTTTTTTGGCGGCCATATTGGCCGCCATCTTGGAAAGAAGACTCTCCACAATTATGCAACTATTAAAACTTAATTCTTTGGTAGATTCAACACTTTATTTATGATTTTAAGTTACTTCTGAGCTCAGATATTAATTTTACAAAATATTTTTTCCTATGTTCGAAAAAATAACGACGTCGAGGACCTGGCGGGGTAAATATTTACCCCATGACACTTTGGACTCAAATATCTTTTCCCCACAACATGACATCAAGGTGGTTATGCTGTCAGAATATGTCTGGGGTATTAACTTGTAAACACATGAAACGTCAAATTATAACTCCCCACAGTTGCTCCGCAATCAACATCCAAATACCGCTGGGGTAATTATTTACCCCCCTTGGTCCTGCGAAGGTTAAGCAAGAATTCTTTTCATCAATCCAATAACCATCTTGATGAACAGTCCTTAGATAAAAAGACCTTTGATGAACAGTCCCTGATGAACAGTCCGCATACCAGGTAGTCATATATCCGAGACAGGACTATGCGTTCGGTTAGTTTAGAAATGAATGACAGGTTGGAGACAGGTCGGTAGTTTTAAAGGATTTCTTTATCAAGTGATGGTTTCTTGAGAAGTGGAGTGACTAAAGAATGTTTGAAGAGGAGGGGGAAATTGTCAGTAGACAATGAGAGGTTGATTATTTTGGTGATGATGGGAACAAGCTTCGACTTACGGAAACAGTTATTTTAATTATTCCAGCTTCTATTGCAGCAAAAACTTAGTTTCATCAATCCAGCTTCAATTTAATTAAAACAAATGACCCAACTTCTATTTAACCAGAAAAATATTTTTCATCAATGGAACTTTTATGTAAGCAAAGAACTTTTCCCATGAGTCCAGCTTCGACTTACGGAAACAATTATTTTCATTATTCCAGCTTGTATTGCATCAAAAACTAAGTTTCATCAATTCGGCTTCTGCTTTACGGTAAAAATTATTTCCATCAATCCAACTTCTATTTTAAGACAGAAATAGTTTCACCAATCCCACTTCGAGTTAGTGAAACAATTTTTTCTCAATCCAGCTTCGATTTCAATTTGACGATATAAAATAATTTAGCAACCTAAACTACGGGTTTACCGGAGCGATCGACCCAATCGCCCCCTCTTGGGGTAAAGTCGTAGTTTACGTTGCTAAATTATTTGATGTTGTCACTGTAAAATGGAAGCTGGATTGATGAAAGAAATTGTTTCCCTAATTGGAAGTGGGATTGATGAAAACGTTCCTGTGTTCAAAATTGAAGTTGGATCGATCGAAATAATTTTTCCCGTAAATAGAAGCTGGATGGATGAAATTAAGTTTTGGATTCAATAGAAACTGGATTGATGAAAATAATTGTTTCCGTAATTAGAAGCTGGATCCATGAGAATATATCTTTGCTTAAATAAAAGTTCCATTGATGAAAAAATATTTCTTTCATGAAATAGAAGTTGGATTGATAAATGTAATTTTTTCAAATTAAATAGAAGTTGGATTAATGAAAAAATTTCTTAATGAAATGGAAGGTAGATTGATGATAGTTAACATACACATAGGTAGATTTCTAACTTACCAACGTCAACTACGGCATTGAAGACTTTAGAATAACTTAGCAACGTAAACTACGACTTTACCATTCCCCCCCCCTTGGATCCGCCACTGGATCGAGGTGGGGAGGGTGGACGGTCGTGAATCATCAGATGAAACAAACACCTTTTATATTATGGACATTTCCAATAATATACAAACCCCAATGCTAAAAAATGCTGGGCATCATTTGAAGGCTGTAAGAATTATGAAACAGTTCTAGAATCTAACCAGGTTTTGCATTAAACTCGAATTTCCTCGTCATCTCGTTCATACCGTCATAAGCACAAAATGGCGACGATTGCAGTGTTTCCTTACAACTGCAAATAAGCTGGAAAATTAAAAAGTATATCCTGTCATCTAGTGAATAAATTTTGACGTGCTAGATCAAAATATGGTGTAACGACAACTCGTCGAACGACATTTTGTCTACGACACTTCGTCGATCGACATTTCGTCGAACGACATTTCGTCTACTAAGTTATTTGATGTTGTCACTTTAAAAATGGAATCTAGATTGATGAAAAAACTGTCTTACGAAATAGAAGTGGGATTGATTAAAACATTCCTGTGTTGAAATAGAAGCTGGATTGATCGAAATAATTTTTCCCATAAATGGAAGCTGGAAATCAACCTGGATGCATGGGTGAAAATAGGTTTCCATTCAATAGAAGCTGGATTGATGAAAATAATCTTGTCAGTAATTAGAAGCTGGATTCCTGAGAATATATAGCACGCTTTAGCGAAACTATACGAAAGCGGCCTCTGTCGATTAGCCGTAATGGATACAGATACGCTGGTAGACGAAATGTCGTTAGACGAATTGTCGTAGACGAAGTGTCGTTAGATGAAATGTCGTTCGACGAGTTGTCGCGGAACCCAAATGCAGATCAAATATATATTTAACGATTAAGCAAGTAAAAAGAGACCTATTTTTAAAATTGCTACTTTTGACATTTAAATAATATTATGAATAAAGAATTTAACAGTCTATTGAAGAGATGTCTCACTTTAGTGCAATTACGAGTAACGAATTGCACGAAAGTGCGTCCAAAGCGTGATATCTAAATCTCCACAATCATAGCCAAGGCGCTATTTAACCTTTATTTGCCCACTATCCATTTTAAGTGGAATTTTGAGATGACCCTTAGATATGTGTTGTATGTTGATGGTATTAAACCAGAAATGACAAGCTTTTAGTGATATTTCACATTTAAGGTAATTTTTTGGGATGTTCCAAAAATGGAACGTTGGGTCATTCCCACTAGCATTTATTTATAATGGCAGTTCAATATGAATAAACGATACAATATTGGCTTATGCACAATTTATTGAAAACCTGTTTATTTCAAGGTATGAAAACTTTCAAAAGAGTTCACTTGAAGTATCTTGAGGCACCTGACACATTCTTGGTAGTGTTTTTCTTCAAAACATAAAAAAACAACGATCCTGACTGATGAGAAGAATGTATTGCTCGATCCCATCGAAATGTGTCATGGCAACCTTTGTCGTGCCTGAGCACTTTTTCACAGGATTTACAGTATTGACACTGCTGGAACATGCTACTACATTGTTATCTGACTACCTAACAACAACAATTTTGGCATGACATGTGTATTCAAATGTACCTCTTTCTTGTTTTGCAAACATTTTCTTGTCATTCAGAGGTTCTGTTCCAGTTCGACCATCACGGACGTAATGGTCGAACTGGAATAGCACCTCTGAATGACTGCTGCCCCACACCTCAGCTTATACAGAAGACTGTAGGCCTAACTAGTAAAAAGATTGGCAAACAATAGCATGTGATATGGTTTCCTGTGATGAGTTAGGCAAAATTCATGGCAACGCGCTCACCAAAAGGGGTTTATGTGGGTCGCCTATTCCTGCCACAATAAATTGTTGCTTGATATGGATGAACATCCTATTCATGAACACAACATCCAGATCTTATAACTAAATCTGATTGGCTTTCCTCTTATAAACATCTCTAACCCATGATGTTCATAGATAACCCATGATGTTCATAGTTAGACACCCACCGATTCTGCCATTCTAGAGAGATCTCTTGTCAGCTGCATGCATGGCAGTACTTCCTCCTTTCATGGATTTAGACATTGCAATTGCTATTAGACTGCATCAGGTACTAAAGCAGTACATCTGATTCGGTTGCCAGCATGCAATAATCATCCATCACAGTTGCCATTGCTTGCTGGAGTGTGTTACAGTGTTGCAGTTATTGCGTTATTTTCTAAAACTCCAATTTAAATATGTCCTAATTATTACAAAATCAGTGTTAAAACATGGGCATATTTCAGGGGTTTTACGGGGTGGGACACCTCTAAATAAATTGCCGACTTTTCTATGCAAATATATGCGAAATATAAAAAACTGAACTTTTTCGACCATTTCCAATGGAAACCCCCGAAAACTTACCCCCCCAAATTTTTTTCCCTGGCCACGCCCCTGGTTAAAATAAATTAAATGAAACATTATATTAAAACAAAATAATGATACATACAACAATCCAGCATTATATACTGGCAAATTATGAACAAGGAACACAATCACCTCACATCTGAATTATACTAATGAGAGTGCACCAACGTTCCAAAAATGGAACATGCTTCAAAACTGGTTTTTATCTTCTAGAGTTTTGCTTGTTTTTCAGTAATTTTGATTTTTATCACTGACTATAGATACCAATCAACAAAATACAGTGTGTTTCATTTGTTAAATTACGACACAAATATTTATTTCAACTTCCTAAAAGATTTTTTTCAAAAATCACAAAATTCGTCAAAATTACGCATCTCTAGCACAAAAACAAAAAATGTCAATCAGAAAATTACCACTGTTTTACATTCTCCATTCTTAGATCTTTCATTTGATATGCAAATATAATTAATTTATCAAGGCAGAATTATTTTTTTTAACATTACAAATTATGTTCCAAAAATGGAACGTTGGTTAAATAAAGGTTAAAGTGAGACTTTGAGAACAAGCTTAATACAAACGCTGTGTCTTCCTTTCACACGACTCTCCTCTGTGTCCGATCGTATTCTCGCATTTGCAAGAGCTTTCGTCGTTGCGATCTTCTCTCTCCAAGTCTTTCACTGTCAGTTTAATCTTTGTGCAGTGGCAATAGTAGGCTAGGCCTAGTAGTAGTTTCAGTTTAACGACACTGTGTGATGGCAAAGATCATTAGAGTCGACCTCCTCCTTCATCCAGGCTTGGGAGTGGCGCTGCCAGAGTACATGTACTAGCAGTTGCGGAGTTACATGACTGTACAGTGACAATAAAACGCGAATGATGAATCCATAAGATCGATCGAAGGTTTTTAAATGTGTCTAGGGAATCGATAGGCCTACATAAATGCAAATGTAGGACCTAATTCTTAGAAAATTTCTCAGTACCCACACAAGCCACGTCAGGGAGACCAGCTTATTCACCGGCGCTAAACACCGCTAGCTACATAGCCGAGGTTAAACGACTTTTAATGACCAGAGTTCAATGTTTAATAAACTATGAGCCCAATTTTACACAAATCCTTTGCTGAACAAGCAACTAATGCACATAATTGTGCATAGGGGCTATAAGACGAATTAGCTCCCTTGATCTTCCGACTTAGGCTACAGAGCACTCACAATAGTTGCGCAAGTGGAAATGACATTTAAAAGAAATGCCTGCCATGGCGCGGCGTTAAAGTTCAGTATTATGAACTCTGCACAACATATGAATCACAATAAAAACAACTTGGCAGGTTTGGCCCAGGAAATCTACTGTACATGCATGTTTTGTAACAACCCTAGACATATATTGCTTGCTCTATGATTAAACATGCGAATATTCTTATCAGTGACCATTAAAGTTTAACCCTAGGGCTAGCAAGCTTTTTTTGTAACACCCCCTGGATTTCGTGTTTGGTTTCACATATCATAACTTGTAATATAGCAATGGATTCAGCATTCATTTCTGCACAGAATGGTATATTTAGTTGTACATTATGTGATTGCACCTCGAAATTACATCACTTTTAACAATGGAACCCATTAATTAGTGATATTTTATATTATTGCGTACATTTTTTACTTTGGATAAACAAATATAAGATTATGTGTGTTTTGTAACTGATCTATGTATAAAAGATACACACAATTTCATCTCTAGGGTTCTATATCGTACCATTCGGGATGTTAAGATTTAACTCTCAATCCTGACTATAGGCATAAACTTATAGTTGAGCCCCTTAGATTAACAGTGGACCAAGTTCATAGGATTAAATAAGGACTTGGTCCACTGTTCTTCTAAAGGGCTCAGTTTTTAACTTCATTACTTTCATTATCTCATGTAAACAAGTTGCGGTATGTCAACTTTGTATCTTAATAAACGAAATCTACTACAATCATCCCTACACATGTTTATATAGTATAAATGTACATCCATACATATATATCCATGCATAATTATATCGGTTTACGTTGTAATGCCGTATTCAGCCATTTTCACACAGATTACGCGTATTATTATTAATTTTGATCACTTCCGGTATTCAAAAGACAAAGATGTAGGCATGAAAATGAAGCCCTACATTCCCTCTAAAGAATGATATCTTTGTTTCTCTTCCATGAAGACAAACGAATACGCTGCAGACAAAAACTAAGGGGGTGCTTCCATTCAGCCATTTTTCACGCATATTACGCGTATTATTATTTATTTTGAACACTTCCGGTCATCAAAAACAAATTAATCAGTATGAAAAAATAGCACTACGTGTGCTTTATGCAACGGCATAATTTATTTCTCTTCAAAAATAAATTATGAATACGTTATAATCGAAAAAACATGAAAAATGTGTGAAAGTGTAACCTATTTTCAAACATTTTAATTTATTTTGAGCACTTCCGGTTGTCTCAGGTCAACTCAGTGACCATAGAAATGTAGCCCCACATTGCCTCTATGGAATGGTTAAATTTGTGTCTCTTAATGTTAAATGACGGATAAGATATAGTCGAAAATCTAGGGGGTGGTATCCACACCCCTGGTACCTCTGGTATATTGGGTATAACTTTTGAACGGTGTGAGATATCATCTCACATTTTACCTCAAAACGTGTGTAAATGAACCCCCTACAGCTACCTAAAAGGTCAAATTTTGATTCCATACTGAAAAAGTTTGAGATGAAAAAAACCTAGGGGTGGCAACCCCCTTTGGGGGAAGGGGGGGTGGTTGCACATGTGTAGGGATGATTGTGTGTATCCTTTATACATAGATTAGTTTAAAAACACACATAATCTTATATTTGTTTATCCAAAAAGTACAAAATGTACGCAGAAATATACAATATTGCTAATTAATGGGTTCCATTGTTAAAAGTGATGTAATTTCGAGGTGCCTTCACATAATATACAACTAAATGCACCATTCTGTGCAGAAATGAATGCTGAATCCATTGCTATATTACAAGTTATGATATGTAAAACCAAACACGAAATCCAGGGGGTGGTAACCACCCCCCCTTGGTAGTCAGTGTTACAAAAAAAGCTTGGTAGCCCTAGGGTTAAACGATATTGTTGATCATGTACTGGTTTTACAATCCTTTAATTGTTCAAGATGCCTAGGAAGCTAAAAAAAACCTTGAAAACACAGAAGTTATCCAGTAATAATGCACCATTAATGTCCAGCACAGTTGCTGCCACTGCACCGCTACTCTCAACGGGTCTCATTTATGTTTTTGGATCCGCTGCGTGCATAGGCCTAGTAGATTTCGTAGTAGTAGGCCTAAGGCTGCACCTATGATAGATTATACAATCATGTTCCTTGCATCAACTTACTTTACTCCATCTTACTTTCCATGCGCCACCTTTTCTTGCGCACATCACGTAGGCCTACCTTATCTAACTGCGCCGCATGTGGTCAAGAGGTGAGACTGGATTGTTTGGCTTAGAAGCTCCAATGTTTCCTCGATCGTTGATCGGTGCCGTAGCATCGCCCGAGCAGAAGTTGTGGGCTGCAGCAGGAATGTAACCATCTTATAATAATTATTTTGAAGCAGTTGTAGTACCAAGTGGCAGATGCTTCAAGTTCTCTGGACCATGCGATCGTCAATTCCTAAAAGAATATTCATTAGGCCTAGATCGGAGGCGTAGGTCCTAATTTTGTCAGACTTGCTTGTGTCTTTTTAAATTTTCGCAAGTTTTCGCTAGCTTTTTAATGGTTTCTAAACTTATCAAATCTGTAGTTTTGCTGTTTAAATAGTTCTTAGACAAATGTTTCGTCTTACGATTTTAGCAGGGACGTTGATAGCGAGTAGATGGAGACAGCGTAAGCCTAGGCCTATTCCAAAGCGAGGGACCAATATTATTGAACTGTCCTAGTTTGAGAATCTAAGAGATCAAGTCTGATTAACCCATTATTGGTAGTCTACGCGGGTACGGGTATTCCCGCAACCCCCTAAGAGACACCCGCTTTAGGTGCTGTTCATGGAGCGTATTCCGATTGAAACCCGAACAATTATTATTATTATTCATAGTTTCACGCTGACAATACTATTCACTAGAGGACAGAAGCTTTACTAAAAGTCCGACTCCTAGTTTAAGAATTGCATTTATAGATATGGCCATTTTGTAGAACTCGACAGAGGATAAAATAAGTTAATTAAGTTCTTTCCATGAACTCGTGCATGTACATCGTAAAATTACCGAAATAATTAAGGTTAGAATTCTTATTTATCTTTTGAACATTCAGATTTGCAAAATACCTGTGTAAACCCGTAGTTTAGGTTGCTAAATTATTTTATATCATCAAATTAAAATGGAAGCTGGATTGGGTAAAGTCGTAATTTACGTTGCTAAATTATTCTAATATCTTCAATGCCGTGCATGACGTTGGTAAGTAAGCAGTCTACCTATGTGCATGTTAACTATCATCAATCCAGCTTCCATTTCATCGAGAAATATTTTCATCAATCCAACTTCCATTTAGGGAAACAATTTTTTCATCAATCCAGCTTCCATTTTAAAGTGACAATATCAACTAATTCAGCAACGTAAACTACGACTTCACCCTGGATTGATTACAAATATTTATCGATGAAATGGAAGCGGGATTGATGATAGTTAGCATGGACATAGGTAGACTGCTTACTTACCAACGTGAAGTACGGCATTGAAGACATTCAAAGAATTTAGCAACCTAAACTACGAGATAACCATTTTTTCTATAAAATTTCTATAAAATCTCAGATAAACTCCATTTTAGCGTATATTATTAGGTAAACGTGTGGTTTAGCGTCGTAAATTTTCGCCCGTTGTTGCACTGTTGTTTTTCATTAATCCAATTCCACTTGAGGAAAAAATTTGTTACTTCAATTCAACTTCCATTTAAACAGATTATTTTATTTACTCTAACTTCTAATTTAAGCAGAAATTAATTTAATCAATCCGGCATCCATTTGCAATGTATATAAGAAAATATGCTAAAACGGAGTTGGCTATTCATAATAATAAAATATGCTATTACATTTTTCTGAAGAAAAACCAAAAATAGAATATGCTAAAATGGACGTTTACCAAATATGGCTGTCATTTTTTTTCATAAAGTGGGAATAGTTGCATTTGAATACTATAATACTATGCTTCACCCACAACTTTGCATTTTTGGGTACTGTGGAAATCTTGGGATTATGATTACAAATACAATCAAGTAAAGTATGGTAACTTTTGATAATAGTAATAAAAATACATCCTGATCTATGTTGATACCTGTAACAGTTAAGTCTTTACTCTAATTGACAGGATTAGAAACACAAGATCAGAAAACATATGGAAGAATTTGATGAACTATCACGAGTGCAATCGGAGCATGGTCAAATTGTAGAGCGAATGTTGCTAGAAAATGGACTTAATACAAAACTTCCAAAAGCACTAGAAGGTGAAGAGAAGAATATGTTACTGGGTTATAAAATACTTTTTACTACAATCCGTACAGGACTCACAAACCCCAACACTGAGTAGGCTCCGAAATCGGTTGAAAATTTAATGAAGTTCATTAAAGGAATCTGATTAATTTGCATGAGAGTGAACCTTTGAACCATGAATCATGCGAATGGTTTCTGCAAGTTGGAACCAACAGATGAATGCAACAATGGAAAGAAAGGAAAAAATCTCACAATAAACACAGATGGAAATCCATGCAAGTGTGATTTATGTGGAAAGGTGTTTGCAAAACCCTATACACTAAAATGCCATATGAGAATTCACACTGCAGATAAACCATATAAGTGTGAATATTGTCAGAAAACATTTTCCCACATTTTTCAATTGAATGCACATGCAAGAACCCACACTGGCGAGAGACCATTCATATGTAACCTATGTTCGAGATCATTTACATGGCAGAGCAGCTTGACTGTTCATATGAGAACCCACACTGGAGAGAAACCATGCAAATGTAACATATGTGACAAATCATTTAGATGGGCGAGTAGTCTGAATGTTCATTTGAGAACTCACAATGGACTGAATGGAGAGAAAACATTCAAATGCCACCTGTGTGACAAATCGTTTAAATGGTCGTGGAGTCTGAATGTACATATGAAAGCCCACGGTGGAGAGAAACCATATAAATGCCAACTGTGTAGCATGTCATTTCCAATTAGCAGTCTTTTGAAAAACCACGAGAGGACCCACACTGGAGAAAAACCATACAAGTGTGAACTATGTGCAAAAGCATTTATAAGAAAAGAAAAACTAAAGGAACACATGAGACTTCACACTGGAGAAAAGCCATACAAGTGTGAACTCTGTGCGAAAGCCTTTACAAGAAATGATAAGCTCAAACTTCACAGAAGAACCCACACAGGAGAAAAACCATACAACTGTGAAGTATGTGGGAAAGCTTTTGCAACAAGAAATCACCGGAAATACCACGCCAAAAACCACACTGGAGAAAAGCCTTACAACTGTAAATTATGTGGAAAAGTTTTTGCAGCAAGAGGTCAGCTAAAATGTCACACAAGAATCCACACTGGAGAAAAACCATACTACTGTGAATTATGTGGAAAAGCATTTGCATCAGGAGGTCACCTGAGATACCATACCATAAACCACACTGGAGAAAAACCATACAAATGTGGATTGTGTGACAAAGCATTTGTATTGTCATCTGGTCTAAAGCAACATAAACGAACGCATTCAGGAGAAAAGCCCCACAAATGCCAATATTGTCGAAAAGCATTTACACAGTTAGGAAACTTGAATGCTCACACAAGAATTTGCTATGGAGAAAAGCCATATAACTGCAGTTTATGTAAGAGGATATTTTCAAGGACTCAAGACATTACCCGCCACATGAGAACCCACACTGGAGAAAAACCGTACAAATGTTGTATTTGTCACAAATATTTTAGATGTGACAGTTATTTGAGAAACCACAAGAGAAAACACACTGGAAGGAAACCGGACAAGTATGAATTACGCAACAAGGCATTTGCCGAAAAGGACAACCTAAGTAGGCATTCAAATATACACTCAGGAGAAAAACGATACAAATGCAAATTATGCCGCAAAGGATTTGGAACGTGTGATAGTCTGTTAAGTCATGCCAGAAGTCACCGAAAGGATAACGATTGTATACAATTCTTTGGAAATAAGAGATCATCTGTTGTTGATATTCAGCCTTTCCTAGTGAAACCATTTGGATGTGGAATTTGTGATGAAATGTTTGAAATTGAAAAGGAGTTTATGGATCACTGTATCCATGTATGTTATTCTTCAGTGAATGATGACTTTGTTGGACTCTTTCACGATCAGCAACTGAATTCACTTCCTTAATAATTAAACCTTTTTGTTCTTTAGATATTATAGTTTGCTAGTCTGTTACCAACACTACATATAATTTACTCTATATAGGTTTAAGTGATTCCAGTTTAGATTTATTACATATTCTTTGTTACATTAATCATCACCTGTATAATCCCCATCACTGTAAGACTTTTGGAATAACAACAATTTTCAAACATAACAGTTTTTGGATTATTTTGTTGAGAGGTAGCTTTTTATGGAGAGTAGCTCAATTAAACAGAAATTTTTAGTATGGAAAATATTTGTCCACTTTAGATTAACTTTGTATTTTTGGATCCTGACATTTTGCCTACGTTTATTTTAGCACCCACTTTATCAGTTTATTGTACTTGTGAAGGTAACACTTAAATCATAGACTGACAGGAAAAGGAGATGAGCGGGGTAATATTACAGAAGACTTGGCTCCTATTTCTCTACATCACCTATTACTCACTACATTATGCTTCTTTAGTGGCAATTAATATAAATGATGATAGTGATAATACTGATAAAAGCAGCAATAATATGAATGATGATAACGATAGTGAAGACGATGGAGGAAACAAAGCAGTTGATAACCCTAGTATTGCTACAGTATATATGTATGTATGTATGTATGTATTTATGTATATAGAGTATGTATATATGTATGTATAAAACAGGCATAAGGCACTACAGAAGCTATGGAAATGTCTACAACTTGTCTGCAAGTTACAGTTGGTTGGATGTATAAGTAGACCACATAATTATACTAAAAAAGGAAACTGTGTGGTTAAAATTATTTCCGTCAATCCAACTTCTATTTAAACACAGAATTGGTTTCATCAAACCCACTTCCATTTAGGGAAACAATTTTCTTGTCGACCCAGCTTCCATTTTAATTTGACGATATAAAATAATTTACCAATCTAAACTACGGGTTTACCTAATTTTTACCGTAAATAGAAGCTGGATTGATGAAACTAAGTTTTTATGCATTAGAAGCTGGATTGAAGAAAATAATTGAGAATAGTTCTTTGCCTAAATAAAAGTTCCATTGATGAAACATATTTTTTGGGCTAAATAGAAGTTGGGTAATTTTTTCATTAAATGGAAGCTGGATTGATGAAAAAAATTCTCAATGAAATGGAAGCGGGATTGATGATAGTTATCATGAATATAGGTAGACTTCTTACTTACCAACGTGAAGTACGGCATTGACGACATTCAAATATTTTACCAATCCAAATTACAGGATAACCAAAAATTATTTCCACCAATACAACTTCTACTTAAATACATAAATGGTTTCATCAATCCCACTTTCATTTAGGGAAACCATTTTTTCATCAATCCGGCTTCCATTTTAATTTGACCATATAAAATAATTTACCAACCTAAACTACGAATTATCTTCAACGTAGATTAATTCTCGGTAACGGAGTGGACATCTATAAAACGTGTCATACGTAGATTAGGCCTACACCTTACAAACAAAATTATTACAGCATCTATTCGAAAAGTCGGCATATTTACGAAGTATACAAAACCATAGATGTCATAAAATTGTCTGACTAATTTTCAGCAGGCCCAGATGTTGGTAAATAAGTAGATGTGCGAGGATTTATGCACGGTAACGGAGTGGACATTATTTCATGTGACAGCTGAAAATAATTCATTTAGCCATAATAAGTACTGTTTCATTTAATGACAAACTGTTTAAATGAAAGGCGTTTGCATGCTTACATATTTGTCTTTTGAAAACCGGAAGTGATCAAAATAAATAATAAACGCGTTATCTGTGTGAAAATGGCTGAATGCAGGATCACAAAGTACACCGATATTTCTACGTAAACGTTTGTCAACAGCTACAGATTTAGAACTTATATTTGTTGAAACAGATACTGAAGATGAAGTGAGAAGCCGGTTTGCAGGAAGCATACGCACAAAACATCGGGAATAAACTTGCAATAACTGCAAGGACCACCGACATATTTCATTGCCTTGAACAATAACGTAAAGACTTGTTTCACGTTAATATATCTGCATGCCTTTAGATTTCGCTGCACCTAACACAGACTATGGACTAGTTTGTAGGCTATTGTTGCAAATGAAGCCTTATTATAATTATTTATGATGTTCTTGGATACATAGATCAGTTTCAAAACACACGTAATCTTATATTTGTTTATCCAACAAGTACAAGATGTACACAATAATATTTATAAAACACCTCTTATTATGAAGGGTCTCGTTGTTAAAAAATTGTGTAATTTATATATATATTCGTTTAATTGAGAAAAACAATCTGAAAAAACGCAGAAATGCTAACATGAGTGATAATGGATAATTAAAGTTCATTAGAGGATTTTAGAATAAACTAGTAAATATTTTTTTATAATGATCTGGGAATAAATTGAGAGTTGTCCTTGGGTGGGAGAATATGGCTGTGTGCTCTAGGTCTTAATTGGTCTAAATTTCAAGGTGCATTCACATAATTGACAGCTAAATATACCATTCTGTTCAGAAATTAGTACTGAATCAATTGCAGTATTACAAGATATGATATGTTAAACCAAACACGAAATCCAGGGGGTGGTGGTAACCACACACCCCTTGGTAGCCGATGTCACAAAAAACCTTGGTAGCCTGAGGGTTAATTCTGTGAATTAGGAGTCTGATTCTCGATTGATTTTTCTCTATAGTGGTGCTATATAAATTTCCAGTTACAATTACAATAAAGTTGTTCAAAATAATCAATTGATTATAATGCCGAATAACATTTATCTTGACATTGAGAAACCAGTTTCCTTTATGGGTTAGGATCACGTAATTAATATTTAGTCGCAAGAGGACACGAGCGATTGTTGTCTTATACAACTTCAGAATAAATTATATTCATTTTCGTGTTGGCCATTTTTAACATCTGGGCAAATAAGAAAGTTGACTTTACAAATTCCCTAACTCTGCAGGTACTTATTATTACATTTGTTATTCATATCTCTCATAAATTAGGATTATACTACACTTTAGCGTATTTTGGTAAAGTCGTAGTTTACGTTGCTAAATTATTCTAATGTCTTCAATGCCATACTTGACGTTGGTAAGTAAGCAGTCTACCTATGTGCATGATAACTATCATCAATCCAGCTTCCATGTTAAAGTGACAATATCAAATAATTCTAGCAACGTAAACTACGACTTTACCCGTATTTTATCATTCCATTTAACGTACCAAAAGCATGTAAAAAGTCGGAAATTTATTTCGAGGGGCTTAACCCATAACCCCACCAAATACGCCCATGATAATAGAAAATAAAAGTAAACAGCAATTTCTTGTGCTTAACTAAACAGTTGCTTTTGCTATGTGTGCTCATGCTAGTTGTTTAAGTGAGGGAGGGACTTGGCAGTTTTGTGTCATAGACAAATTTAAATGGCTCAAGTTGATTTACATTTTGCACTCATATAGCAATCTCTATAAAACTGGCATTTCTATCTAGAATTGGCATTTCTGTATAGTAAAATATTGAGGGTAAAAGAGTAGGCTATTTTAGCGTATTTAATTCGGTGTCACGACACTTCGTCTACAGACGGATTCACTACAAAGTTATTTTATATTGTCACTTTAAAATGGAAGCTGGATTGATGAAAAAACTGTTTCCCTAAATGGAAGTGGGATTGATAAAAACATTCCTGTGTTGAAATAGAAGCTGGATTGATTGAAATAATTTCTCCAGTAAATAGAAGCTGGAAATCAATGTGAATGCATGGATGAAAATAAGTTTCCATTCAATAGAAGCTGGATTGATGAAAATAATCTTGTCAGTAATTAGTAGCTGGATTCCTGAGAATATATAGCACGTTTTAGCTTAAACTATAAGAAAAGCCGGCCTCTGTTGATTAGCCGTAATGGATAGGCAGATACACTTGTAGACGAAAAGTCATTAGATCGAAGTGTCTGTAGACGAAATGTCGGTAGATCTAATTGTCGCGAAACCATTAATTCATGATGTTGCCGGCCAAGTATTTTAGTGTATTTTATTATTTATCTTACGTTTTTGAGTAAATGGAAGGTGGATTGGTGATAATACACCCTTTGCCTAAATGGAAGTTGACTGAATGATGAAACTAGTTATTTGCTAAGTTAGAAGCTGGATTGAGGGAAAGTGTGTAGTTTAGCTGACTCGCAATCGCATGGGTTTCAGCGTTGGTCGAATGATTGATGAAAAGAAATATTGCTAAATAGAAGTGAGATTGAGGAAAATAATTTTAGCTTAAATAAAAGCTCGATTCATTGCAGTTATCGTGAGAAGAATATCGCTTAAATAGAAGCTGGATTCATTGCAGTTATCGTGAAAATCATTGAAGTAATTATATACGCTGAAATACAACTCTATCTCCACTATCAATAAAATATGGTAAAATGCACTTTTACCATATTGAGATTGGTTTAGTTGATCTTAGTGCTTAATTCTAAATTTCATTCACTGCTATTCTGTATTAACAGCATCTGCACTTTTAATCGCAGGTAAAGAAACATCATGTTCATGATGACATCATTGATGACATTATTTCGTTAACAATATGAAGAAGGAAATGATTAGTGCAAAGAAATCTACATCGAATTGTGTGGTCGGTGTTGTCATATAAAGGACATTGCTAAAATGAAAGTCTTTGGAAGATACAGAACCATGTAGGAAAGCATTTTTCATACATTTCTAAAATACTTACTTAATACCAGAAGAATTTAATAAATTGTAGGATCCATGTTACATAACACACATTAAAAGCATCTGATTACTTCAGCACATATTCAAGCTGTGCACCATGAGTGAATATCGAAATTTGCGTAAGTCAGGACTAATAAAGACACGTGACACAGGAAAGAAAGGAGGAAATGTTACTATAAGCAAAATTAAAGGATACAAGTGTGAGTTCTGTGGAAAGGTTTTCACAAAAATGTTTTACCTAAAGCAACATATTATAATGCACACAGGAGAGAAACCATGCAAATGCCACCTGTGTGACAAATCATTTAGATGGCGGAGTTGTCTGGATGCTCACGTGAGAACCCACAGCAGAGAGAAACCATACAAATGTCGGCTGTGCAACTTGTCATTTTCAACTAGCTATACTTTTAGTAACCACAAGAGGATACACACTGGAGAAAAACCATTCAAGTGTGAACTATGTGCGAAGTCATATATTACAAATGATAGACTTAAACGTCACACAAAAGACCATACTGGAGAAAAACCATACAAGTGTGAACTCTGTGCGAAAGCATTTATAACAAATTCTAAACTAAAACTTCACACAAAAACCCATACTGGAGAAAAACCATACAAGTGTCAACTATGTGCAAAAGCATTTACAACAAATTCTACACTAAAACTTCACACAAAAACCCATACTGGAGAAAAACCATACAAATGTCAACTATGTGCGAAAGAATTTACAAGAAATGTTCATCTAAAACTTCACACAAGAACCCACACTGGAGAAAAACCATACAAGTGTGAACTCTGTGCAAAAGCATTTAGAGGAAAACATACATTAGTAGAACATACAAGAATCCACACTGGAGAAAAACGATACAAGTGCAAACTATGTGTGAAGACATTTACAACAAATGATGGACTAAAATGCCACACAGCAAAACACACAGGAGAAAAGCCATACAAATGCGAGTTATGTGACAAAGATTTTCAAACTAAATATTTTCTAAAGAAACATCAACGACTACATACAGAAGAAAAGCCATACAACTGCAAGTTATGTGACAGAGAATTTCGATCTCAATATCTTCTAAGCAAACATAAACAGTTGCATACAGGAGGAAAGTCATACGAATGTCAATCTCGTCACAGAGCGTTTAAAGAGTCTCAAAGTTTGAATAACCATGTGACAACTCATACTGAAGAGAAATTGTACAAGTGTAAAGTATGCAGGAAGGATTTTGAATTAAAGGGTTACCTGCAAGAGCATTCAAGAATCAATGAGAGAGAAAAGCAATACAAATGTGAAGTATGCAAGAGAGCATTTCATAAGGTTGATCGTCTCATCGATCGAATCAGAACCCATGGAGGAGAAAAGCAAAATCTACTTGTGAATAAAGGATCTTCCGTTGGCGATATTCAGCCTGTCCTAGTGAAACCACATGGATGTGGAATTTGTGATGAAATGTTTGAAATTGAAAAGGAGTTTATGGATCACTGTTTCCATGTGTGTTATTCTTCAGTTAATGATGACTTTGCTGGGCTGTTTCAAGATCAGAAACTGAATTCACTTGTTTCATAATGATACCGTTCATCGTCTTATGGAATTTGTAGTCTGCAAATTAGTTTCCAACAGTACACATATTTACTGTACAAGGTTTAAGTGATTCCAGTTTTAGATTTATTTCAAATTCTTTCTTACATTTATCATCACATCTATAATTTGCTTCACTATTATAAGACTTTTGGAATAACTGGAGAAAAACAATTCAAGTGCAGTTTATGTCGAAAAACGTTTGCACAGAAGAGTAACCTGAAATGCCATACAAGAATTCACACTGGAGAAAAGCCATACATGTGCTATTTATAAATGTCACAGAGCATTTGCACAGAAGAGTAATCTAGAAAGTCATGAAGGAACTCATACTGGAGAAAAGCCATTCATGTGCATCTTGTGTCACAAAACATTTGCACAAAAGCAGAACCTGAGAGATCATACAAGATGTCACACCGAAGAAAATGATACATGTGCAGTGTTTGTTGCAATCGATTTGGACAGTATTGTGCTTGCAAGTATTATGGAATCACCCACACTGACTAAAATATATACATATAGAAATGCAGTGTGTGTAGAAACATCAATTGCACTTTAGAGGCATAAGGTGTCATGACAATTCGTCTACCGACATTTCGTCTACGACACTTCGTCTACAGACACTTCGTCTAACGACATTTCGTCTACAAGTGTATCTGTATCCATTACAGCTAATCAGCAGAAGCCTCTTTCTTATATAGTTTCGCTAAAACGTGCTATATATTCTCAGGAATCCAGCTTCTAATTACTGACAAGATTATTTTCATCAATCCAGCTTGAATTGAATGGAAATGAAAATTGAATGGAAACTTATTTTCATTCATGCATCCAGGTTGATTTCCAGCTTCTATTTACGGGAAAAAATTATTTTGATCAGTCCAGCTTCTATTTCAACACAGGAATGTTTTCATCAATCCCACTTCCATTTAGGGAAACAGTTTTTTTCATCAATACAGCTTCCATTTTAAATTGACAATATCAAATAACTTTGTAGACGAATAGTCGTTAGACGAAGTGTCGTAGACAAATTATCGCGGAACCGAGGCATAATTATGAAATTATATGCAAACTCTCACTTTAGAAAGATTTTGCCCTGATTGATTTTCTCAACTACTCTCTATGATCCCATAATTAGTTATAAATTACTCACATTTTAATTCAGTGGCTGTGCTAGCAACATTGGCTAAAAGTGCAACGGAAGTACTTTCTATAGCCGATTCAGCATCTATACAGTACTATAATTGTGACGATGCTAATGTAAACAGTGTTCAACTGCAGGAGCAAAGCGAGACCTCTTGGCACTGGAGGAGTCCTTATCATGTTCGGAAACGATGTTCTGGAGATCATACTAGACTACTCTCTGACGATATTGACACATAATATTAGATAAGGTTCGAAGATGTGACGCAATGTTTGATTTTTTCAATTTTTTTCATATTGTGTTTAGCATTCTTTATCACTACCGTGACGCTGTATAGAGAGGTATATGTACATTTCTTGAATTACTTGCAGTCTATTTGTTTAGTTTCTTTACCGAGAACACAGAAAGCTCAGTTTAATTAACAATTAAGCCTAGTTCATTCAGTTGCTTTTTCAGCAGTTTAATTTTATCGCCATTTGTTTGATGTTCACCTATTCATGTTTAATCAATGTATATGCTTAAGCAATGCGCACTAACAAGTTATTTCTCTTATGTTAGTTAGATTTAAATAGTTCCAAATATTTTGTCTACTTGAAGTTGATTTTTCGCTTTCAATTAAACATTAAATTTTTCAGATGATTTCTGTAATTAGAATTGCATGGACAATGTTCGGCCGAGTATTGTATCATTTGCGTGTGCATGTTCATAAATTACTTCTGCTTAGAGTGAGTTGTCACGCTAATGCATACATGGGGATGGGCAAAGTTACACAGTGCTAACATCTGCACCCCTACACAGTCTGTGCACTAAACATCAATTTCAGTGAGGTGGCGGATAGCGCATTGGATAACACACTGGCATAGAGAGCGAGAGGTACCGAGTTCGAGTCCCGTAGCAGGGCGGACATGCTTTGAGGCTGCTATTAGCGCCGTAGTGCAGGCTGTCTGTTCTGTTAGTAGTTAAGATTTATGTCTTCTGTCATTTGTGTTCTTGTGAATTGTTTCAATTGCATAACGTGTAAATGTACCGCGCATTGCGTTTGTCAGGCGCTTCAATAAAGAAAAGATTATTATTATATTTACTTGACAGCTGTGGCCAATTCTAAGCTGATCGGTCGGTTCTTATCATAGTTGTTAAAAACGGTCAAACCAAAATAAAAAACGGAAAAACGTCGTTTTTATCTAAAAAACACGGTAAAAATGGAAAAGAAAATAATTTTGCTTTTTTACATAATTGTACTGCATTTTAAAAATAAAAACCTTGTTAACACTATTTAATTTTAATCAGCAAATAACACAACTTTATTAGTAAACACCAAGTAACATTGATTTACAACAATTATTTTCTTTTTCGTAAGTTTGGTTTAACAAGAAATTGAGAAATTAACAAATATTGAAAAAATATTGAAATCTTGTCAAATTTAAATTGGAAACATAAGTCCATATAAGTCCATGCTCACATCAACAATTAAAAACTAAACTTTGTAAGTAGGTATAGCTTTACTTAATTAAAAATTGTTCTTACAATATTATTTTGACTCATATAAGAGCTTAATATGAAGTAATATCAGTCAATTTATCAATCGGAGATTACTGTGTACAAAGACAACATTTCTCATTTTTGTATAACTTAGAAATTCAAATAAGTTTTATAAATTTTATTTTTCTGTACTGTGCTATTCATTTCTCAACTGATGACATTGAATATAGTGACGTAAATTAGATGAATCCTTGAATGGACGGAGACAACGTAAGGGCTATTCAGACAAAAATAAAATTAAGCAAATAGGCTAAAAACAGAAAGTAAATAAATAAATATTAAGTTGCATAAAATTTAAAAAAAAACCGGAAAAACGTGACGAAAAATAAAAAACCAAAAAAACGACGTTTTTCAGAAAAAATAAAAAAAAATAAATGTGTTTTACAACTATAGCCTAATGGTTCTTATTACCTGCCTCAATAATTGGAAATAATCACTGTTTGTCATGTCTATTGCTATTTCTAGAGTAGAACGATTGGTGTTCTGTCATTCTTTCCTCATTGAAATAAATAGGCTAAATCTTTCACGTTGACTTCACTGGGCAGACAGTTCATGGTTTGTATCATCATCAATAAGAACCTACACCATTATCCCTCATGCAGGTTCTCCAATCCAAACTACAGTATGTCGTCTCATTATTTCCAGGCCCAAATCTTCTGTGTAGGGTAGATTTTAAGTAAGAAATGTGTTACAGATTGCTTCTCACAAGTAGGCTAGTCATAATGGCAGTAAGGATGATTGACTCCGTGTTTTTCCCGTGTGAAAGCTGAAGTTTTTGCTACTCTCCTACTGTCAGTAGCACCTGCGACTCCACATTACATCGGTTGGGGCTACCGAGGGCAACACAAACATTGTCAGTAGGCGTTCTTAGAATTGTATAATTACGATCGTCTTTTTCAGGTAAAGTAGGCACAGTGATGTGATCCTGCTCGGAGGTTAGGCCTATGTCTGCTATTGCAGGTGAGGGCAACAAATTCCGGAGTACATGGTTATGGTCTATAATGATAGCTTGAAAGAGTCTATCGTCCAACTTAATGGATAGCTGATCAGCTCCTTCAGCGGTGGCGGAAAAAAATCCGCCACGGATCATTGTCTTTAACTGTAGGCCTAGTGGTCTACCCTTACCCTATCTGGTCTCGTCCAAACCGGACTTGGATCTCCAGTTGATATCTTGGACAACTGCAAACCGAATTCTTTTCATCAGTCCAGCTTCTATTCGAGCAAATAACTAGCTTCATCAATCCAACTTCCAATTAGGCAAAGAATTACTTTTTATCAATCCACCTTCCATTTACGCAGACACATAAAAAGAAGGATAAATCTTCTGCGGCGGAAAATTCCGCCGCAGAAGTAACATTTTCGACACAATTCTGCGGCGGAAGCGCTTTGCGCATTTTTCAAAATGCGGTACCGGTACTTCTATAAATTGGCCTCGTGAGGGTCGGTTAGGGTCAGGTTTGGCCTCGTAAGTGTCGGTTAGGGTCAGGTTAAAGCTCTTTGACGGTCGGTTAGGGTCAGTGTTAGGGTTATAGTTATTTTTAGATAAAAATGTCCAAAAAAAATTCCGCCGCATAGGCTAAGTAAATTTTCGCGGGTTGCGTGGCGGCATTTTCCGCCGCAGAAGCACCACGCTAAAAAGAAACAATAAAATACGCTACAATATTCGGCCGGTAGCATAATGAATTAAATACGCTAAAATGCATAAATTTTACCTGCTCATCCAATCTCAAATGTAACTGCAAAAAGTTAATTGTAATTTGTAATTGTAATTGAACATTTGTATAGCGCCACTGTGAGATTCAGAGGTGCTTATAGTTAGTATTAGTTAATTAATTAATTAGTATTAATAGGTCCTACCATGTTTTCATCTCAAATCCAACATAAAATTGCGTTATATGGAAAGGGAATGTTATACCTAGAAGTGGGATTTTCAATACTGTATTTTCAATACTGTATGCTGTAAATCGTTATTCGCAAATAGAGATCTGTTTCCGGTTGTCACAGAGATCACTGGAGACCATGATGTAAGAAATAGGATGGTGACTCCACTTCGTATCTTTCATGCGTATGATTTTTGGCTAGAACTTTTTTCTGTCGATGGTGTCGCTAGAGTCACTCGAAGTCCGCCTTGACGGATGTTTACATGCGGAATCGTACGAAAGATGTGTTAACATCTTATTAAAACTATTCGATTTTTAAACAATTAAATTTAATAATGTTGTTATACTCATTTTTTACAAAAGGCTGTTCATCTGATGTAAGAATGTTTGAACGATTATTTTCAGTATTTTGTCAAATCCGTCCGTTTGATCAAGGAGGGTCTTTCGGGTAAAATACCCGTCCAGCCCTTCACATTCCGTCACATTCGAGGAGAGGTTTCTGGGCAAGCATTTAGTATCGGGGTGTGTGTATTTTCTCCAGTAATTTCAGGCGTCCTGAGAGTCGGTTAGGGTAAGGTTACGCGGCGTGAGGGTCGGTTAGCGTTAATGTCGTCTTTAGAAAAATCGTACGTTCCGCGCAGCATAGGCCTACCGTCCGATGCCCGTAAACTAACGCACCCCGATACTAAATGCTTTAACCATTATATGGGTTTTAGCTTAGGGCGAATACACGTTGGATTGACGAAAAGAATTCTTGCTAAATAGAAGTCGGATTTATTAAAATAAGTTTTGCTTAAATAGAAGTGGGATGGATGAAAAGATTCCTGCTTAAATAGAAGTTGGATTGATGAAGAATAATTGTTGTTTAAATAGAAGTTGGATTGATGACAAATAATTGTTGCTCAACTAGAAGCTGGAATTGTGAAACAAATTAGAGCAATGTGCAATATAGGACTATTATAACATACTAAGATGCAGATTATAAATACATGAACTGTTTTAAATTTTATACGGTTGCATTGTCTTTTTTCTTTTAGGTAGTAGTAATCTTAACCATCTTATCCTGACAGTAAGATAAATCAGAAAAACAACAGCAAAATGCCAAATTCTTGTTGGGCATCTGGCTGCAAGAGATATATACAATTCCATCAACTAATGCACCAGAATTTTCTAATAGAATTATTGCCTGCAGAATGCACTGCGACAAAATCGCTGATGGTGTTGTTGAAGCCGAACAAAAGCAACCAATGGTCTGGTGCCACCCACCCATGTGTGGCTGAAAAAGAAAGACGAGAACATGGTCACCTTCTTGGAAGTGAGTTCACCGAAGTCAACCATTCCAACAACTTTACACGAATCTACGTGAAAATCAATGTTATTGCTAATCTGTCTCAAACATGATAATACCCCGACGCTCATTCAGAGGACACTGGGCAAGTTTTTCTTTCAAACCAGTCAGCAGGCTTTTTCAAAATCAAATTCTGGGCGCATGGCTCAAATATTCCGATTAACCGTTGAAATTGATGGAAGTGGTAAATACTGATTTTCACGCAACATCTTGTATGCCCTTGTTGACGTGCACTGAATCAGCAGTGCATCAAGTGTACACTCTGTGGAATACCTATTCCCGTATTTCAACTTACGTTGACATTACTTAGTGTCTGATCAACTATTACCACAGTTTTTGGAGGTAATTTGTCTAGAGATGAGAGACATCGTTTAAGAGTTTGATTTTCAACCAAAAGCTTCCTAACATGTGTGTTTAGCTTTCTAATTTTTCCTTGCTGTCGAAGAACCTTCCTCTTCAGTTGATAAATGTCATTTTGTAAACTAAATTTACCACGACAAGATTTACAGGAGACTTTCGGATGTTTCGACGTACCCAGTTCAACAACATTGCCAACACTTTCAACTCGATTAAACTTAGACTTTATTACTTTGTTT
>JACEVL010000177.1:1045000-1114835 GCA_020284085.1 Aporrectodea caliginosa | reverse complement strand
AATTTTTGATTCATAATGGAAAGTTTGAGATGAAAACTTAGGGTGGCAACCCCCTTTGGGGAAGGGGTGGTTGCACATGGGGATGATTGTGTGTATCCTTTTTATAGTTCAGTTTAAAACACATAATCTTATATTTGTTTTATCCAAAAAGTACAAATGTACGCAATAATATAATATTGCTAATTAATGGGTTCCATTGTTAAAAGTGATGTAATTCCGAGGTCACATAATATACAACTAAATGCACCATTCTGTGCAGAAATGAATGCTGAATCCATTGCTATATTACAAGTTATGATATATGAAACCAAACACGAATCCAGGGGGGTAACCACCACCCCTTGGAGTCAGTGTTACAAAAAAAGCTTGGTAGCCCTAGGGTTAAACGATATTGTTGATCATGTACTGGTTTTACAATCCTTTAATTGTTCAAGATGCCTAGGAAGCTAAAAAAAACCTTGAAAACACAGAAGTTATCCAGTAATAATGCACCATTAATGTCCAGCACAGTTGCTGCCACTGCACCGCTACTCTCAACGGGTCTCATTTATGTTTTTGGATCCGCTGCGTGCATAGGCCTAGTAGATTTCGTAGTAGTAGGCCTAAGGCTGCACCTATGATAGATTATACAATCATGTTCCTTGCATCAACTTACTTTACTCCATCTTACTTTCCATGCGCCACCTTTTCTTGCGCACATCACGTAGGCCTACCTTATCTAACTGCGCCGCATGTGGTCAAGAGGTGAGACTGGATTGTTTGGCTTAGAAGCTCCAATGTTTCCTCGATCGTTGATCGGTGCCGTAGCATCGCCCGAGCAGAAGTTGTGGGCTGCAGCAGGAATGTAACCATCTTATAATAATTATTTTGAAGCAGTTGTAGTACCAAGTGGCAGATGCTTCAAGTTCTCTGGACCATGCGATCGTCAATTCCTAAAAGAATATTCATTAGGCCTAGATCGGAGGCGTAGGTCCTAATTTTGTCAGACTTGCTTGTGTCTTTTTAAATTTTCGCAAGTTTTCGCTAGCTTTTTAATGGTTTCTAAACTTATCAAATCTGTAGTTTTGCTGTTTAAATAGTTCTTAGACAAATGTTTCGTCTTACGATTTTAGCAGGGACGTTGATAGCGAGTAGATGGAGACAGCGTAAGCCTAGGCCTATTCCAAAGCGAGGGACCAATATTATTGAACTGTCCTAGTTTGAGAATCTAAGAGATCAAGTCTGATTAACCCATTATTGGTAGTCTACGCGGGTACGGGTATTCCCGCAACCCCCTAAGAGACACCCGCTTTAGGTGCTGTTCATGGAGCGTATTCCGATTGAAACCCGAACAATTATTATTATTATTCATAGTTTCACGCTGACAATACTATTCACTAGAGGACAGAAGCTTTACTAAAAGTCCGACTCCTAGTTTAAGAATTGCATTTATAGATATGGCCATTTTGTAGAACTCGACAGAGGATAAAATAAGTTAATTAAGTTCTTTCCATGAACTCGTGCATGTACATCGTAAAATTACCGAAATAATTAAGGTTAGAATTCTTATTTATCTTTTGAACATTCAGATTTGCAAAATACCTGTGTAAACCCGTAGTTTAGGTTGCTAAATTATTTTATATCATCAAATTAAAATGGAAGCTGGATTGGGTAAAGTCGTAATTTACGTTGCTAAATTATTCTAATATCTTCAATGCCGTACTTGACGTTGGTAAGTAAGCAGTCTACCTATGTGCATGTTAACTATCATCAATCCAGCTTCCATTTCATCAAGAAATTTTTTCATCAATCCCAGCTTCCATTTAGGGAAACAATTTTTTTCATCAATCCAGCTTCCATTTTAAAGTGACAATATCCAACTAATTCAGCAACGTAAACTACGACTTCACCCTGGATTGATTACAAATATTTATCGATGAAATGGAAGGCGGGATTGATGATGAAGTGCAGCTATGGACATGGGTAGACTGCTTACTTACCAACGTGAAGTACGGCATTGAGAGAGACATTCAAAGAATTTAGCAACCTAAACTACAGAGATAACCATTTTTTCTATAAAATTTCTATAAAATCTCAGATAAACTCCATTTTAGCGTATATTATTAGGTAAACGTGTGGTTTAGCGTCGTAAATTACTCTTCGCCCGTTGTTGCACTGTTGTTTTTCATTAATCCAATTCCACTTGAGGAAAAAATTTGTTACTTCAATTCAACTTCCATTTAAACAGATTATTTTATTTACTCTAACTTCTAATTTAAGCAGAAATTAATTTAATCAATCCGGCATCCATTTGCAATGTATATAAGAAAATATGCTAAAACGGAGTTGGCTATTCATAATAATAAAATATGCTATTACATTTTTCTGAAGAAAAACCAAAAATAGAATATGCTAAAATGGACGTTTACCAAATATGGCTGTCATTTTTTTTCATAAAGTGGGAATAGTTGCATTTGAATACTATAATACTATGCTTCACCCACAACTTTGCATTTTTGGGTACTGTGGAAATCTTGGGATTATGATTACAAATACAATCAAGTAAAGTATGGTAACTTTTGATAATAGTAATAAAAATACATCCTGATCTATGTTGATACCTGTAACAGTTAAGTCTTTACTCTAATTGACAGGATTAGAAACACAAGATCAGAAAACATATGGAAGAATTTGATGAACTATCACGAGTGCAATCGGAGCATGGTCAAATTGTAGAGCGAATGTTGCTAGAAAATGGACTTAATACAAAACTTCCAAAAGCACTAGAAGGTGAAGAGAAGAATATGTTACTGGGTTATAAAATACTTTTTACTACAATCCGTACAGGACTCACAAACCCCAACACTGAGTAGGCTCCGAAATCGGTTGAAAATTTAATGAAGTTCATTAAAGGAATCTGATTAATTTGCATGAGAGTGAACCTTTGAACCATGAATCATGCGAATGGTTTCTGCAAGTTGGAACCAACAGATGAATGCAACAATGGAAAGAAAGGAAAAAATCTCACAATAAACACAGATGGAAATCCATGCAAGTGTGATTTATGTGGAAAGGTGTTTGCAAAACCCTATACACTAAAATGCCATATGAGAATTCACACTGCAGATAAACCATATAAGTGTGAATATTGTCAGAAAACATTTTCCCACATTTTTCAATTGAATGCACATGCAAGAACCCACACTGGCGAGAGACCATTCATATGTAACCTATGTTCGAGATCATTTACATGGCAGAGCAGCTTGACTGTTCATATGAGAACCCACACTGGAGAGAAACCATGCAAATGTAACATATGTGACAAATCATTTAGATGGGCGAGTAGTCTGAATGTTCATTTGAGAACTCACAATGGACTGAATGGAGAGAAAACATTCAAATGCCACCTGTGTGACAAATCGTTTAAATGGTCGTGGAGTCTGAATGTACATATGAAAGCCCACGGTGGAGAGAAACCATATAAATGCCAACTGTGTAGCATGTCATTTCCAATTAGCAGTCTTTTGAAAAACAAGGACCCACACTGGAGAAAAACCATACAAGTGTGAACTATGTGCAAAAACATTTAGCAGAAAAGAAAAACTAAAGGAACACATGAGACTTCACACTGGAGAAAAGCCATACAAGTGTGAACTCTGTGCGAAAGCCTTTACAAGAAATGATAAGCTCAAACTTCACAGAAGAACCCACACAGGAGAAAAACCATACAACTGTGAAGTATGTGGAAAAGCTTTTGCAACAAGAAATCACCGGAAATACCACGCCAAAAACCACACTGGAGAAAAGCCTTACAACTGTAAATTATGTGGAAAAGTTTTTGCAGCAAGAGGTCAGCTAAAATGTCACACAAGAATCCACACTGGAGAAAAACCATACTACTGTGAATTATGTGGAAAAGCATTTGCATCAGGAGGTCACCTGAGATACCATACCATAAACCACACTGGAGAAAAACCATACAAATGTGGATTGTGTGACAAAGCATTTGTATTGTCATCTGGTCTAAAGCAACATAAACGAACACATACAGGAGAAAAGCCATACAAATGCCAATATTGTCGAAAAGCATTTACACAGTTAGGAAACTTGAATGCTCACACAAGAATTTGCTATGGAGAAAAGCCATATAACTGCAGTTTATGTAAGAGGATATTTTCAAGGACTCAAGACATTACCCGCCACATGAGAACCCACACTGGAGAAAAACCGTACAAATGTTGTATTTGTCACAAATATTTTAGATGTGACAGTTATTTGAGAAACCACAAGAGAAAACACACTGGAAGGAAACCGGACAAGTATGAATTACGCAACAAGGCATTTGCCGAAAAGGACAACCTAAGTAGGCATTCAAATATACACTCAGGAGAAAAACGATACAAATGCAAATTATGCCGCAAAGGATTTGGAACGTGTGATAGTCTGTTAAGTCATGCCAGAAGTCACCGAAAGGATAACGATTGTATACAATTCTTTGGAAATAAGAGATCATCTGTTGTTGATATTCAGCCTTTCCTAGTGAAACCGCTTGGATGTGGGATTTGTGATGAAATGTTTGAAATTGAAAAGGAGTTTATGGATCACTGTATCCATGTATGTTATTCTTCAGTGAATGATGACTTTGTTGGACTCTTTCACGATCAGCAACTGAATTCACTTCCTTAATAATTAAACCTTTTTGTTCTTTAGATATTATAGTTTGCTAGTCTGTTACCAACACTACATATAATTTACTCTATATAGGTTTAAGTGATTCCAGTTTAGATTTATTACATATTCTTTGTTACATTAATCATCACCTGTATAATTCCCATCACTGTAAGACTTTTGGAATAACAACAATTTTCAAACATAACAGTTTTTGGATTATTTTGTTGAGAGGTAGCTTTTTATGGAGAGTAGCTCAATTAAACAGAAATTTTTAGTATGGAAAATATTTGTCCACTTTAGATTAACTTTGTATTTTTGGATCCTGACATTTTGCCTACGTTTATTTTAGCACCCACTTTATCAGTTTATTGTACTTGTGAAGGTAACACTTAAATCATAGACTGACAGGAAAAGGAGATGAGCGGGGTAATATTACAGAAGACTTGGCTCCTATTTCTCTACATCACCTATTACTCACTACATTATGCTTCTTTAGTGGCAATTAATATAAATGATGATAGTGATAATACTGATAAAAGCAGCAATAATATGAATGATGATAACGATAGTGAAGACGATGGAGGAAACAAAGCAGTTGATAACCCTAGTATTGCTACAGTATATATGTATGTATGTATGTATGTATTTATGTATATAGAGTATGTATATATGTATGTATAAAACAGGCATAAGGCACTACAGAAGCTATGGAAATGTCTACAACTTGTCTGCAAGTTACAGTTGGTTGGATGTATAAGTAGACCACATAATTATACTAAAAAAGGAAACTGTGTGGTTAAAATTATTTCCGTCAATCCAACTTCTATTTAAACACAGAATTGGTTTCATCAAACCCACTTCCATTTAGGGAAACAATTTTCTTGTCGACCCAGCTTCCATTTTAATTTGACGATATAAAATAATTTACCAATCTAAACTACGGGTTTACCTAATTTTTACCGTAAATAGAAGCTGGATTGATGAAACTAAGTTTTTATGCATTAGAAGCTGGATTGAAGAAAATAATTGAGAATAGTTCTTTGCCTAAATAAAAGTTCCATTGATGAAACATATTTTTTGGGCTAAATAGAAGTTGGGTAATTTTTTCATTAAATGGAAGCTGGATTGATGAAAAAAATTCTCAATGAAATGGAAGCGGGATTGATGATAGTTATCATGAATATAGGTAGACTTCTTACTTACCAACGTGAAGTACGGCATTGACGACATTCAAATATTTTACCAATCCAAATTACAGGATAACCAAAAATTATTTCCACCAATACAACTTCTACTTAAATACATAAATGGTTTCATCAATCCCACTTTCATTTAGGGAAACCATTTTTTCATCAATCCGGCTTCCATTTTAATTTGACCATATAAAATAATTTACCAACCTAAACTACGAATTATCTTCAACGTAGATTAATTCTCGGTAACGGAGTGGACATCTATAAAACGTGTCATACGTAGATTAGGCCTACACCTTACAAACAAAATTATTACAGCATCTATTCGAAAAGTCGGCATATTTACAGAAGTATACAAAACCATAGATGTCATAAAATTGTCTGACTAATTTTCAGCAGGCCCAGATGTTGGTAAATAAGTAGATGTGCGAGGATTTATGCACGGTAACGGAGTGGACATTATTTCATGTGACAGCTGAAAATAATTCATTTAGCCATAATAAGTACTGTTTCATTTAATGACAAACTGTTTAAATGAAAGGCGTTTGCATGCTTACATATTTGTCTTTGAAAACCGGAAGTGATCAAAAATAAATAATATAAACGCGTTATCTACTGTGAAAATGGCTGAATGCAGGATCACAAAGTACACCGATATTTCTATACGTAAACGTTTGTCAACAGCTACAGATTTAGAACTTATATTTGCTTTGAAACAGATACTGAAAAGATGGTAAGTGAGAAGCCGGTTTGCAGGGAAGCATACGCACAAAACATCGGGAATAAACTGTGCAATAACTGCAAGGACCACCGACATATTTCATTTTCATTGCCTTGAACAATAACGTAAAGACTTGTTTCACGTTAATATATCTGCATGCCTTTAGATTTCGCTGCACCTAACACAGACTATGGGACTAGTTTGTAGGCTATTGTTGCAAATGAAGCCTTATTATAATTATTTTATGATGTTCTTGGATACATAGATCAGTTTCAAAAACACACATAACACGTAATCTTATATATTTGTTTATCCAACAAGTGGTACAAGATGTACACAATAATATTATATATAAACACCTCTTATTATGAAGGGTCTCGTTGTTAAAAAATTGTGTAATTTATATATATATTCGTTTAATTGAGAAAAACAATCTGAAAAAACGCAGAAATGCTAACATGAAAGTGATAATGGATAATTAAAGTTCATTAGAGGATTTTAGAATAAACTAGTAAATATTTTTTTATAATGATCTGGGAATAAATTGAGAGTTGTCCTTGGGTGGGAGAATATGGCTGTGTGCTCTAGGTCTTAATTGGTCTAAATTTCAAGGTGCATTCACATAATTGACAGCTAAATATACCATTCTGTTCAGAAATTAGTACTGAATCAATTGCAGTATTACAAGATATGATATGTTAAACCAAACACGAAATCCAGGGGGTGGTGGTAACCACACACCCCTTGGTAGCCGATGTCACAAAAAACCTTGGTAGCCTGAGGGTTAATTCTGTGAATTACAAGTCTGATTCTCGATTGATTTTTCTCTATAGTGGTGCTATATAAATCTCCAGTTACAATTAGAATAAAGTTGTTCAAAATAATCAATTGATTATAATAACATTTATCTTGACATTGAGAAACCAGTTTCCTTTATGGGTTAGGATCACGTAATTAATATTTAGTCGCAAGAGGACACGAGCGATTGTTGTCTTATACAACTTCAGAATAAATTATATTCATTTTCGTGTTGGCCATTTTTAACATCTGGGCAAATAAGAAAGTTGACTTTACAAATTCCCTAACTCTGCAGGTACTTATTATTACATTTGTTATTCATATCTCTCATAAATTAGGATTATACTACACTTTAGCGTATTTTGGTAAAGTCGTAGTTTACGTTGCTAAATTATTCTAATGTCTTCAATGCCATACTTGACGTTGGTAAGTAAGCAGTCGAACTATGTGCATGATAACTATCATCAATCCAGCTTCCATGTTAAAGTGACAATATCAAATAATTTAGCAACGTAAACTACGACTTTACCCGGTATTTTATCATTCCATTTAACGTACCAAAAGCATGTAAAAAGTCGGAAATTTATTTCGAGGGGCTTAACCCATAACCCCACCAAATACGCCCATGATAATAGAAAATAAAAGTAAACAGCAATTTCTTGTGCTTAACTAAACAGTTGCTTTTGCTATGTGTGCTCATGCTAGTTGTTTAAGTGAGGGAGGGACTTGGCAGTTTTGTGTCATAGACAAATTTAAATGGCTCAAGTTGATTTACATTTTGCACTCATATAGCAATCTCTATAAAACTGGCATTTCTATCTAGAATTGGCATTTCTGTATAGTAAAATATTGAGGGTAAAAGAGTAGGCTATTTTAGCGTATTTAATTCGGTGTCACGACACTTCGTCTACAGACGGATTCACTACAAAGTTATTTTATATTGTCACTTTAAAATGGAAGCTGGATTGATGAAAAAACTGTTTCCCTAAATGGAAGTGGGATTGATAAAAACATTCCTGTGTTGAAATAGAAGCTGGATTGATTGAAATAATTTCTCCAGTAAATAGAAGCTGGAAATCAATGTGAATGCATGGATGAAAATAAGTTTCCATTCAATAGAAGCTGGATTGATGAAAATAATCTTGTCAGTAATTAGAAGCTGGATTCCTGAGAATATAGCACGTTTAGCGAATTATAAGAAAGCTGCCTCTGTTGATTAGCCGTAATGGATAGGCAGATACACTTGTAGACGAAAAGTCATTAGACGAAGTGTCTGTAGACGAAATGTCGGTAGACGAATTGTCGCGGAACCATTTAATTCATGATGTTGCCGGCCAAGTATTTTAGTGTATTTTATTATTTATCTTACGTTTTTGAGTAAATGGAAGGTGGATTGGTGCAAATAATAATTCTTTGCCTAAATGGAAGTTGGACTGATGAAACTAGTTATTTGCTAAGTTAGAAGCTGGATTGAAGGGAAAGCGTGTAGTTTAGCTGAATCGCCATCGCATGGGTTTCAGCGTTGGTCGAATGATTGATGAAAAGAAATCTTGCTAAATAGAAGTGAGATTGAGGAAAATAATTTTAGCTTAAATAAAAGCTCGATTCATTGGAGTTATCGTGAGAAGAATATCGCTTAAATAGAAGCTGGATTCATTGCAGTTATCGTGAAAATCATTGAAATAATTATATACGCTAAAATACAACTCTATCTCCACTATCAATAAAATATGGTAAAATGCACTTTTACCATATTGAGATTGGTTTAGTTGATCTTAGTGCTTAATTCTAAATTTCATTCACTGCTATTCTGTATTAACAGCATCTGCACTTTTAATCGCAGGTAAAGAAACATCATGTTCATGATGACATCATTGATGACATTATTTCGTTAACAATATGAAGAAGGAAATGATTAGTGCAAAGGAATCTACATCGAATTGTGTGGTCGGTCGTTGTTGTCATATAAAGGACATTGCTAAAATGAAAGTCTTTGGAAGATACAGAACCATGTAGGAAAGCATTTTTCATACATTTCTAAAATACTTACTTAATACCAGAAGAATTTAATAAATTGTAGGATCCATGTTACATAACACACATTAAAAGCATCTGATTACTTCAGCACATATTCAAGCTGTGCACCATGAGTGAATATCGAAATTTGCGTAAGTCAGGACTAATAAAGACACGTGACACAGGAAAGAAAGGAGGAAATATTACTATAAGCAAAATTAAAGGATACAAGTGTGAGTTCTGTGGAAAGGTTTTCACAAAAATGTTTTACCTAAAGCAACATATTATAATGCACACAGGAGAGAAACCATGCAAATGCCACCTGTGTGACAAATCATTTAGATGGCGGAGTTGTCTGGATGCTCACGTGAGAACCCACAGCAGAGAGAAACCATACAAATGTCGGCTGTGCAACTTGTCATTTTCAACTAGCTATACTTTTAGTAACCACAAGAGGATACACACTGGAGAAAAACCATTCAAGTGTGAACTATGTGCGAAGTCATATATTACAAATGATAGACTTAAACGTCACACACAAGACCATACTGGAGAAAAACCATACAAGTGTGAACTCTGTGCGAAAGCATTTAGAAGAAAAGATGCATTAGAAGAACATACAAGAATCCACACTGGAGAAAAACCATACAAGTGTAAACTCTGTGCGAAAGCATTTAGAAGAAAAGATGCATTAGTACAACATACAAGAATCCACACTGGAGAAAAACCATACAAGTGTCAACTATGTGCGAAAGAATTTATCAGAAATGTTCATCTAAAACTTCACACGAGAACCCACACTGGAGAAAAACCATACAAGTGTGAACTCTGTGCAAAAGCATTTAGAGGAAAACATACATTAGTAGAACATACAAGAATCCACACTGGAGAAAAACGATACAAGTGCAAACTATGTGTGAAAACATTTACAAGAAATGATGAACTAAAATGCCACACAGCAAAACACACTGGAGAAAAGCCATACAAATGCGAGTTATGTGACAAAGATTTTCAAACTAAATATTTTCTAAAGAAACATCAACGATTACATACAGAAGAAAAGCCATACAAATGCAAGTTATGTGACAGAGAATTTCGATCTCAATATCTTCTAAGCAAACATAAACAATTGCATACAGGAGGAAAGTCATACGAATATCAATCTCGTAACAGAGCATTTAAAGAGTCTCAAAGTTTGAATAACCATGTGACAACTCATACTGAAGAGAAATTGTACAAGTGTAAAGTATGCAGGAAGGATTTTGAATTAACGGATTACCTGCAAGAGCATTCAAGAATCAATGAGAGAGAAAAGCAATACACATGTGAAGTATGCAAGAGAGCATTTCATAAGGTTGATCGTCTCATCGATCGAATCAGAACCCATGGAGGAGAAAAGCAAAATCTAATTGTGCATAAAGGATCTTCCGTTGGTGATATTCAGCCTTTCCTAGTGAAACCACTTGGATGTGGAATTTGTGATGAAATGTTTGAAATTGAAAAGGAGTTTATGGATCACTGCTTCCATGTGTGTTATTCTTCAGTTAATGATGACTTTGCTGGGCTGTTTCAAGATCAGCAACTGAATTCACTTGTTTCATAATGATACCGTTTATCGTCTTTTGGAATTTGTAGTCTGCAAATTAGTTTCCAACAGTACACATAATTTACTGTACAAGGTTTAAATGATTCCAGTTTTAGATTTATTTCACATTCTTTCTTACATTTATCATCACATCTATAATTTGCTTCACTATTATAAGACTTTTGGAATAACTGGAGAAAAGCCATACAAGTGCAATTTATGTCACAGAGCATTTGCACAGAAGAGTAATCTAGAAAGTCATGAAGGAACTCATACTGGAGAAAAGCCATTCATGTGCATCTTGTGTCACAAACATTTGCACAAAAGCAGAACCTGAGAGATCATACAAGATGTCACACCGAAGAAAATGATACATGTGCAGTGTTTGTTGCAATCAATTTGGACAGTGTTGTGCTTGCAAGCATTATGGAACCACCCACACTTACTAAAATATATACATATAGAAATGCAGTGTGTGTAGAAACATCAATTGCACGTTAGAGGCATATGAAATGCCATATATGCGAACTCACACTTTAGAAAGCTTTTGCCCTGATTGATTTTCTCAACTACTCTCTATGATCCCATAATTGGTTATAAATTACTCACATTTTAATTCAGTGGCTGTGTTAGCAACATTGGCTAAAAGTGCAACGGAAGTACTTTCTATAGCCGATTCAGCATCTATGCAGTACTATAATTGTGATGATGCTAATGTAAACAGTGTTCAACTGCAGAAGCAAAGTGGGACCTCTTGGCAATGGAGGAGTCCTTATCATGTTGGGAAACGATGTTCTGGAGATCATACTAGACTACTCTCTGACGATATTGACACATAGGCCTAATATTAGATAACCGAAGATGTGACGCAATGTTTGATTTCTTTAAATTTTGTTTAGCATTCTTTATCACTACCGTGACGCTGTTTATAGAGAGATACACGTACATTTCTTGAATTACTTGCAGTCTATTTGTTTAGTTTCTTTACCGAGAACACAGAAAGCTCAGATTAATTAACAAGCCTAGTTCATTCAGTTGCTTTTTCAGCAGTTTAATGTTATCGCCATTTCTTTGATGGTCACCTATTCATGTTTAATCAATGTATATGCTTAAGCAATGCACACTAACCAGTTATTTATCTTATGTCAGTTAGATTTAACTAGTTACAAATATTTCGTCTACTTGAAGTTGATTTTTTGCTTTCAATTAAAACATTTTCAGCTGATTTCTGTAATTAGAATTGCATGGACAATGTTCGGCCGAGTATTGTATCATTTGCATGTGCATGTCCATAAATTACTTCTTCTTAGAGTGAGTTGTCACGCTAATGCATACATGGGGATGGGCAAAGTTACACAGTGCTAACATCTGCACCCCTACACAGTCTGTGCACTAAACATCAATTTCAGTGAGGTGGCGGATAGCGCATTGGATAACACACTGGCATAGAGAGCGAGAGGTACCGAGTTCGAGTCCTGTAGGGCGCAGTGATATTTTACTTCTCAAAATAATTCCTAATTCAGTTTTAATTCAGTTATGTGTTCTTGAATTTTACTTCTAATTCTAATTTTACTTCTCAAATAATTTTACTTATCATTCCTATTTTAGTTCTCAATTAATTTTACTTCTTATTTTAGTTTTCCAAATAATTATTAATTTCAGTGCAGTAAAACGTTTTTTAACGTTACTATAAAATATCTTAAATTTGTTCAATTTCAAGATCACTCATTTCCGGAGATTTTTCATGCGATTTCTTCGTCCATCAGTAAACATTCCACATAGAGAAAAAATTCTTTCCACAAAGGCCTCTGAGGCTGGAGCTGATAAAAGATCATCTGCAATGGGCGCAATTTTGCTGTACGAAGCTCTCCTTTCCTTCCAGAAAGAGGATTCCTAGTATCGTTCTCCCTTATATCTCTGCCAATAACTTTTGACAAGATCTTCAATTTTTCTGACTTTAACAGCAACTGCTTGTCTTATGAGCGTGTCCATTTTAGCTGATCCTATATAATACAGTATAAATAATATCCGGGAGGTCGTTGTTAGGTTAGTACGCAGGCGGGACATTTTTTAGACAACGGACCAAAGATAGTAGGCTATAATTACCTAGAGATTGGTATGCGCAGCGCCTTCATCTCAAGCAGGAGTTTTCAATGGATTATGTGTTTGGATCGCGTGTGATTTATTCGCCTTCATCTCAACTTAAGCGCCACAAGAAGTAAAATGATTTTACTTCTGAAAATAATTCCTAATTTCATTCATAATTTTACTTCTGCAAATAATTCATAATTTAATTCCTAATTTAGTTTTTGAAGCCAAAATAATTCTTACTTTTACTTCTAATTTTCGTTAACGAAATCCTTTATTTTTACTTCTAATTTTAGTTTTCGTTAATGAAAGTATAACTGGTAGGGCGGACATGCTTTGTAGGCTGCTATTAGCGCCGTGTATTGCAAGCTGTCTGTTCTGTTAGTAGTTAAGATTATGTCTTCTGTCATTTGTGTTCTTGTGAATTGTTTCAATTGCATAACGTGTAAATGTACAGCGCAGTGCGTTTGTCAGGCACTTCAATAAAGAAAAGATTATTATTATAATTACTTGACAGCTGTTGCCAATTCTAAGCTGATCGGTCGGTTCTTATCATAGTTGTTTAAAACGGTCAAACCAAATTTTAAAAAACGGAAAAAACGTTTTTATCTAAAAAATAAAAAAGAATAATGGGAAAAAATGGAAAAGAAAATAATTTTACTTTTTACATAATTGTACTGCATTTTAAAAATAAAAACCTTGTTAACACTATTTAATTTTAATCAGCAAATAACACAACTTTATTAGTAAACACCAAGTAACATTGATTTACAACAATTATTTTCTTTTTCGTAAGTTTGGTTTAACAAGAAATTGAGAAATTAAAATATTGAAATCTTCTCAAATTTAAATTGGAAACATAAGTCCATATAAGTCCATGCTCACATCGACAATTAAAAACTAAACTTTGTAAGTAGGTCTAGACCTCCTATAGCTTTACTTAATTAAAAATTGTTCTGACAATTTTGACTCATATAAGAGCTTAATATGAAGTAATATCAGTCAATTTATCAATCGGAGATTACTGTGTACAAAGACAACATTTCTCATTTTGTATAACTTAGAAATTCAAATAAGTTTTATAAATTTTATTTCCTGTACTGTGCTATTCATTTCTCAACTGATGACATTGAATAGTGACGTAAATTAGATGAATCCTTGAATGGACGGAGACAACGTAAGGGCTATTCAGACAAAAATAAAATTAAGCAAAATAGGCTAAAAACAGAAAGTAAATAAATAAATATTAAGTTGCATAAAAATGTTTTTTAAAACCGGAAAAACGTGACGAAAAATAAAAACCGAAAAAAACGACGTTTTTTCAGAAAAAATAAAAAAACGAAAAAATGTGTTTTACAACTATAGCCTAATGGTTCTTATTACCTGCCTCAATAATTGGAAATAATCACTGTTTGTCGTGTCTATTGCTATTTCTAGAGTAGAACGATTGGTGTTCTGTCATTCTTTCCTCATTGAAATAAATAGGCTAAATCTTTCACGTTGACTTCACTGGGCAGACAGTTCATGGTTTGTATCATCATCACTAAGACCCTACACCATTATCCCTCATGCAGGTTCTCCAATCCAAACTACAGTATGTCGTCTCATTATTTCCAGGCCCACATCTTCTGTGTAGGGTAGATTTTAAGTAAGAAATGTGTTACAAATTGCTTCTCACAAGTAGGCTAGTCATAATGGCAGTAAGGATGATTGACTCCGTGTTTTTCCCGTGTGAAAGCTGAAGTTTTTGCTACTCTCCTACTGTCAGTAGCACCTGCGACTCCACATTACATCGGTTGGGGCTACCGATCGAGGGCAACACAAACATTGTCAGTAGGCGTTCTTATAATTGTATAATTACGATCGTCTTTTTCAGGTAAAGTAGGCACAGTGATGTGATCCTGCTCGGAGGTTATGTCTGCTATTGCAGGTGAGGGCAACAAATTTCGGAGTACATGGTTATGGTCTATAATGATAGCTTGAAAGAGTCTATCGTCCAACTTAATGGATAGCTGATCAGCTCCTTCAGCGGTGGCGGAAAAAAATCCGCCACGGATCATTGTCTTTAACTGTAGTGGTCTATACCCTTACCCTATCTTTCAAAGCATCATCTATACCTATTGTCATCCAAGGTGCTGAAAGGGTTGACACAATTAGAGTGCTAGGGATTACCCTAAGTTCTGACATGCGCATGACAAAGCATACTGAAAAAGTCCTTGCCTCAAGTTCCACTTCTCTATACGCCCTCCGTGTTTTGAGAGATCATGGCATGTCTACTTACGCATTGCATGATGTTGCCATGGCAACCACTGTTGCACACCTAATGTCCCAGATAACCATCCACGTCGGACCGCCGTCGGTAACACGTCAAGAAACCCATCAGTTTCCGACGTCGGATCGACGTCTTGCCGCTCAGCGGGTGCTCATAGATCCGGCGTGTTTTTCCGACGTCGGCCCGACGTGTTTTTCCGACGTCGGCCCGATGTCTCTAACTCACGTCGGGCCGTCGTCGGAAAAACACGCCGGATCTATGAGCACCCGCTGAGCGGCAAGACGTCGATCCGACGTCGGAAACTGATGGGTTTCTTGACGTGTTACCGACGTCAGTCCGACGTGTCTAATTCACGTCGGCCCGACGTGTTTTTCCGACGTCAATCCGATGTCTCTAACTCACGTCGGGCCGACGTCGGAAAAACACGCCGGATCTATGAGCACCCGCTGAGCGGCAAGACGTCGATCCGACGTCGGAAACTGATGGGTTTCTTGACGTGTTACCGACGTCGGACCGACGTGGGTTTCTGACGTCTCTAACTCCTGTAGGCCCACAATCAGTTACCCTGCCTCATGCATGGTAACCAATTGTTTTATTAGTCACTTTTTGTCCATTGTCACAAATTAGAGGGACTGCATTGGTTTCGTCATTGATATCCCCCTAAGTGGGTCAGCCCGCACTGGCCTACGATTCTGAGGGCTTAAGGCCTACTCTCCCTGATAGAGTCAAGGGGAAACAGATCAGAATAAAACAACCCCTCTCAGAATAAAATAACTGCTCTGTTACAGGTAAATTGTAATTACATATACGCTATGTAAAGTACATGTATATTATATACAGAAATCATAACATATGTAGTTAGCATTGATTGATAACCAAAATACTTAATGAGCAGATTGAAATTAATTGGGCCTACATTTTCCATCTGGCCTGGGCCTATTACCAGCTTTGCACAGACCTGATGATATCCTAAGCAAGTGGCTATTAAAGCTCAGATGAATACGTGTGAAAGGGTATAGATTTAAGCTATCATTCACATACAAATAATAAACAGCCTGTCAGTTTTATTCAGTTTCAGTTTGATACATACAAGCTAGAGTACATAATATGCAATTTATGGGGTTTACAACAGGCGTGCTGTCAGCCAGCTACTTAACCACAAAACCCAAAGGGGAAACTAGAGGTAGGATTTTTCCATTGCTTGTTCAGCAGAGTTGGGATAACTCCCCTCTTATCTTGGCCACTGTTGTTGTGACTATATTTACATTAGTCATTATATAATGCTCATGATCTTTATATACAAGACGAAAGTTCATAATGTTGCTGTAATATACAGCAATCTATTATATAGCGGTCTTTAAGTTTATATACAATGTATGCATTTATCAGAGCACTTGTATAGCACCCTATAAGTAACAGCTACCTAGGACAATGTCACAGTTCGTAATGTTCTTATTACACAATGTGCTTTATCTTTGTATACAAAATTTAAGTAAGTAACTAGTCTTTAATACACCATTTGCAAGTGCACAATAGGATATGAGTTACATAATGAATGCTAAAACATCAAAGTAATAATATTGAAATAATAACCTGAAAATAGTAATATGCTTGTGAAACATGTATACCTAGTGATAAATCCATTGCTAGTAAGGTCAGAGCGCGGAACATTACGGTTGTGCGAATGAGGTCTAAGGGCATATCCAGTTTCAGTTGTGAGTTTGTAGCGTTCTTGATCTTGACTCGTTGATCATGAACTCTTCGCCACAGAAATTCTACAAGGGTCGCTTTGCCACAGTACTTTCGGCACGAGTACTGCAGTTGAAGGCATCGTTGGCTTCAGTTACAAGTGTCTCAATTGGGATGCTGAAGTTCCAGTGGATGGCCCTAATAAACAACTCTAGTACTTTATACGCAGACATGGAGGAGTTGTTGGTGATTTTGACCACAGCACTGATGGAAAGGTATTCCTGATAAAAACGTTAAGTACGGTTGTTTAGGGGTGTAGACTCAGACGCCATTTTCGTTCTGGTCCCTTGGACGCATTGTCAGCTTCTTGCTTGTCAGCGCCTTGTTGTAAGCCATGCTCCGGCAGTACTTTGCTATACAGCCAAAAGAGATACAAAATAAACAGCATGTAAGAGGTTGCACATATTGACGAATGTTAAAAGTTATCCATGGCAGAACCCGTGGTTGGGAACATGGCATGGAACATATTTGCCAAATGCTCACTCATGCTTGGGAGCACGTGACCTGTACGGTCTTGTGGCAACACGTGGCCCTGCGTTTCTCCACTATGAGAATTCCATTAGTGGTGTCGTTTTCTTACCCTTTAACCATGCTTGGGCTCTTTATATGCAATTTTGGGAGATTTTACTCATATAGATCCACTGTTCCAAGTGATTAATTTTCAATCTCACGTACCCAACTACCCATGCTAAGACAACAGATTCAAATGCAAATTTTAGCCTGTAGCATGCAAAAGCATAATTAGCTATTAATTTTAATAGAGCAAAAGTGCACATCTGTCCTAGATCAATACTGAAAGATAGATGGACATAATCCCCCACACATAATCGCCCAGGCTAGGACATAATCTGAGCCCGGATAGGATATAGGCCTAATCAGCCCAACCTCAGTCAAGTAACGTGGATAAACTTAAACATATATTCAATAACATCCATAAGAATATTATTTTATTTCACACGAAAAGTTTATTATTCTAATCATCCCAAATTTGTCAAAAAGTTACAAATGATGACAAAGTAACAATTAGCCTAAAAGTACATCAATTGTGCCTCATAGCTGTAGTTCCCAATTTGGGACACAACATTCTATAAACGAATGTTGTGTCCAAGTCTGTGCAGCGTATCCTCAATGGATTTTGTTCCATCTCACCGATCTTGACACAAAGGCAGCAAACTAATTTTAAAAGTGAACGACATTAACAAGACTTAAGTTAGGCAAGACCTAAGTGACATTAACAATTATTATTATTATTATTATTAAATAAATTTTTAACGCGCGCAAGGTCACACCGAAATGTGTATCCACATAATTCCATGGTGACTTTATCAATGTCTGTATTTGTTGCATTGCGAGTCAGTCAGTTTGCCCAGACAGCATCTGTTCACAACATATTTAAATAAATACAAAGTTAGTGAATAGGCATAGCAACTAATATTATCACACACATCGTATAATATATCAGGTCATCATCATATTCATCATCATGTTCCTGATAACATGCTTTTGGCTGGGATGGGTGCCAAATGCCAATAAATTATCTTTATGATATAAATTAAATTAATTAATACCAGTATTGTATTGGTATTTATAAAGCGCCTCTCACAGTGAACAACAATCAGAGGCGCTCCCAGCGCATAAGAACCCTGGCAAAAAGAGTGGTCTTAAGACAGCAAAAGGAAGCAAAATGGGCAAAAGTTATTTGAAAGTTGAAAACTTTTAGTTAAACTTACATTTTTTTAATAAAGGATGAAGTTTAACCGGAGAAAAACAGTTTAGTTAAACCTAAAGTTTAACTAATATTGCTTAGTTAGTAAATGAAAAGTTTAAAAAAATCAGCAACTATGAAACTGTCTTCTGCTGTCATGAGTAACTGTTTTTATTACTCAGATCAAGTGAACTGCATTGCATGATGCATCATTGTTTGCATTAGCAACTGGCTTCATTATTTGCTTGTAGAACTGTTACAGTAGGACTATTAGTCTAGTACACATTACATAGTTTGAAAGTGAAATTGTCATTGATGCTGTGCATTATTATGCCTACAGTTCACTTAACGTGTTATTGTGAAAATGTTTTTGAAAAACGTTTTGTTTAAAAGTTGCAAAAGTTTAAATAACTACTTTTAATTAAATAACTTATTTACTAAATCAGTTGCCAACAGGGCCTACTATCCCCGTGCAAGCTGGAAGCAACCGCCCCACTCAATGTGTGTCACCACGATTTAAAATAGTATGGCAAAATGAGAATTGAGGGGTCTGACGCTTTTGCATATATTGACAGTATTTCGTGCCATTTTTCGTAATCTAAAATACACATTTGAATTGATAAAAAGGATTTTCTAGCTTTTAGCAGACAAAAGGTGGTATGGCAAGACCATGTTTTCGCTATACCACCTTAAAAGTATGCACACATTACAAACAGTATGAAATAATACCATTAGGCTACTACCATAATATATAAACTTTACAGTCCAGAGATTCGATTACAGTCGACAGCCGATACATTGCAACGGGTCTAGAACCAGAAAATTTCTGATGAAAATAATTCTTTACTTTAATAGAAGTTGGATTGATCAAAGAAATTCTTTTGCTTAGATAAAAGTGGGATTGATCAAAGAAGGTCTTTTGCTTCAATAGAAGTTGGATTAATGACAGTTATCATGGACAATGGTAGAGTTACCTACTTTCTGTTGGGAGGGTGGTGCCCGGGGAAAATTTCCGGGGGGTGGGTGGGAAGGGAAATGTCCGGATACCATTGCAACAGTTGACAGTTGAGGCAGCACTGTCAGTGTACAGCAACATCCATTTCATTAGGGGAGGGGAACAACTTTCCCCTCTGGCACAAATTGGAAGCAGTCTGCTTCCATCCCCCCACCCCTACGTAGTAGGCCCTGGTTGCCAACTTAAGCTAAACTGTTTTATTTTAGTTGAAAAATAGTTTAGGTTTAACTTTAAAAAATTAGTTTAGTGCCCGTCACTGGTTAATACGAAAGAAATCAAACAACATCAGCGCCGTCACCACCAAACAGGACTTTCACATTTTAGAAGTTTGGTGCAAGCAATAATATTGCATCTATGATAAATTTGGGATAAGAATTTCTTTACAAATTATCACAGCAAGTCAAAACAAAAAATTTCTTGGTGCAATGCCCAATAATTATGTTAAAATATTGGAAATCCACATTCTAAACATTTTGAAAACATAAGTGTGCCAATATATATATATATATATTCCTTTAATTGAGAAAAACAATCTGACAAAAACGCAGAAATGCTAACATGAGTGATAATAGATAATTAAAGTTCATTAGAAGATTTTAGGATAAACTAGTAAATATTTTTATATAATGATCTGGGAATAAATTGAGAGTTGTCCTTGGGTGGGAGAATATGGTTGTGTGCTCTATAAATGTCATATTGAAAGACTAGCCGTCAATTACTTCTTTTAACTGCATGGATTTGAAGCATGTGCTTGCCACGCGGCCCACAAAAGTTTATTTGCCTTACCAAATCAAATGTTCATCAGCAGGGAAAACGCGCTGCATAATCATTTAACAAATGAAATATTTCTTAATACATATCAAATTTATATCCAAAATCTTTATAATAATAAGGCGTGCGCATTGTACCCAATTCAGTGAGGGTCGACGGCGGCGGAGGTCATAAACAATCAAGTGCATGTATCACACGTGCAAGATATATTATCGTTACCGATATCTACCCGATATGTGATTGGTAATTGTGTGGGAATATTGTGCAAAGGACATGCAACCTACAAACAGAACGATTAATTAGGCCTTATGTAACGCTACTGGTTATAGTTATAACTTTAGTAACAAATCTAAAACAATACCTCATCTGAGTCATCTCGGCATCGTATCGATTCGAAAAAGGCCGATCATGGGCACGCAGTTCATTGGCTATCGCTCGCCCACGTGATCTAAACTCCAGCTCGCAGATTCACTGTACAGATCTAACTCGGAGGCAGCTCGTCGTAATTTAGGCGAATCCAGACCACCGACGAGATTCTGATGAAGAACACGTCGGATCTCCGTCGGGCCTCTGAGTCTTGGTTATGTGGGAATGTATGCCTCCCCTGCCTGGTGGGGGTATGCCAGTGAGACTGATAGGAATAAATTACAGAGTATGCTAAATAGGATGAAACGTAGAGGCTTCCTCTTATCTACTACCCCTAGCGTTGTAGATATGTCCCAAGCTGCTGATTCTGGCTTATTTCGGGCTATTTGTGGGGAATCATCTCATGTTCTCCGAGGAATTTTCCCGCCTACACAGCAAATAAAATATAACTTACGACCCAGAATTCATAATTTTAATCTCCCAATCAATGATAAATGTAATTATATACCACGTATCTTGTTTAAAGATACATATTAATTAATTGTCCTATAATTATAATTACTTGTATATTATTTTGTCTAGAATTATTAACGTTAGCCTGACTGTTTTAGCTAATTATTGTGTTACTTGTAACCTGTTGCGTTTTGTCAACTGGATTATTTTGAAATTAAACGAATATGATGTATCTGGTCTCGTCCAAACCGGACTTGGATCTCCAGTTGATATCTTGGACAACTGCTAACCGAATTCTTTTCATCAGTCCAGCTTCTATTCGAGCAAATAACTAGCTTCATCAATCCAACTTCCAATTAGGCAAAGAATTACTTTTTATCAATCCACCTTCCATTTACGGAGACACATAAAAAGAAGGATAAATCTTCTGCGGCGGAAAATTCCGCCGCAGAAGTAACATTTTCGACACAATTCTGCGGCGGAAGCGCTTTGCGCATGCGCAACCTTTCGGCGCATGCGCATTGTTCAAAATGCGGTACCGGTACTTCTATAAATTGGCGTCGTGAGGGTCGGTTAGGGTCAGGTTTGGGCCTCGTGAGTTCGGTTAGGGTCAGGTTATCTCTTTGACGGTCGATTAGGTCAGTGTTAGGTTATAGTTATTTTAGATAAAAATGTCCAAAAAAAATTCCGCCGCAGGCTAAGTAAATTTTCGCGGGTTGCGTGGCGGCATTTTCCGCCGCAGAAGCACCACGCTAAAAAGAAACAAAAAATACGCTACAATATTCGGCCGGTTGCATAATGAATTAAATACGCTAAAATGCATAAATTTTACCTGCTCATCCAATCTCAAATGTAACTGCAAAAAGTTAATTGTAATTTGTAATTGAACATTTGTATAGCGCCACTGAGAGATTCAGAGGTGCTTATAGTTAGTATTAGTTAATTAATTAATTAGTATTAATAGGTCCTACCATGTTTTCATCTCAAATCCAACATAAAATTGCGTTAAATGGAAAGGGAATGTTATACCTAGAAGTGGGATTTTCAATACTGTATTTTCAATACTGTATTTTCAATACTGTATGCTGTAAATCGTTATTCGCAAATAGAGATCTGTTTCCGGTTGTCACAGTCACAGAGATCACTGGAGACGCAGCAGAACAAGAGAAGACGTCTTTAGCAACTTCTATTGCACCGGTGTCTACTGCACATGGTATCAACCGCTGACATGTGTTCGTCTATTTATGGAAAAGGATGAGATTCATAGCAGATGATGGAACGTGATGGAACTCACCACAACACACGAGCAAACTGGAGAACTTAATGGAGTGAAGTAACATTAGAATCAGCGACTATCAGATGGGAATTAGTAAAGGAGTTTCTAGTACGAAGCCAACTTTCCTTGAATATTTGATCTATAGAAACAAATGCCCACAACAGAAACAAGGAGGTTCTAGAAAACACCTTCATTGAATGTTTATTAACAGAAACAATTTCAACAAACTGTTTATATTTCTCATGGCATTCATTAAAATTACTTTGGCCTAATATAACATGTGGCACTTTATCATTTTAGCATTCTAAATTATTCGCCCATTGTAGCATATCGTTCGAGCATCAATCCAACTTCTACCTATACTAATGATTTTTTCATCAATCCAACTACGATTTGAAATGTAAATCAACTTTACACAAACAATTCAGTTCGATTAAATTTTTTTAAGCACGCACCTAATTCATGACAAATAATTCATATATGGCATTTTTTACACCAGCTTACAAAAATCTCCTGATAATGCAGACCAGTAGTCTAAACATCTGAGCTACTTGGAAAGTACAATTGGTAGTTAAATTAGGTCAGCACCTTTTCCTTCATTTTCAGGATGCATACGGCAAGTATATTTAGCCTCTACACTGTCCAGTCAATGCAGATGATACGTGAGGAATAGACTAAAGCTGCAAGATCAATGTAAAATCAGAGAATGCAAGATGATTCTTCAAACGTAGTCGGAGAAGTCAAAACCATTCACAATAACTGTTGGGAACACAAGGAATAACTCCGAACCTAACTCTCAGACAAACTTTCAATATACATGTATCACAACATGATCGAATAAGCTCATCAATAGAAAAAAACTTGACACTTCCTGACCATGGAGATAATCCTTGAATTTACTACATAATTCCAATAACTGTTGTAAGAAAGGATCTCTTCAGTTACCTGGTAATCGTATTTCCTGTCTTCAAGGATAGTAACTCAAGAGACGCATTTCAAGCAGTTCAACAAATGTGTCCTTTTGAGGCGCATCAGAAAAGTGATGATAACAATGTTCCATAAACTCCTTTTCAACATCAAACATTTCATCACAAATTCCGCAACCATAAAGTCTCATAATGATTTGATCAATATCAGTTATCCGTGTTGATTCATCTTTAGATAAACGCTTTTCACTCAGATTTGGAGTTTTCTTTTGCCTACACGAAATACGTAGCTGAGTGTGGCTTTTTGTATGGTATTTAAGACTTTTCTTAAATTTAAATACCTCGTGACACAGGTTACACTTGTATGGCTTTTCTCCAGTGTGGGTTCTTGAATGGCATTTCAGATGAAACTTCTGTGAAAATGCTCTGTGACACAGATTGCATTTGTATGGTTTTTCTCCAGTATGGGCGCTCATGTGCTTTTTCAGAATTCCATAATGTGCAAATGTCTTGTGGCATTGAATGCACACAAATGGTTTTTCACCAGTGTGGCTTCTATTGTGGTTGTATAGGTGACTCTTATGTGCGAATGCTTTATGACACAGATTGCACTTGTATGGTCTTTCTCCTGTATGGCTTATAGCATGGCATGCTAAATGTTCCTTCCGTGTAAATGCTTTGTGACATAAATTACACTTGTATGGTTTCTCTCCACTGTGGTTTCTCATGTGCTGTTTCAGAGATTTACTCTGTGCAAATGTTTTGTGGCATTGAATGCACACGTATGGCTTTTCACCAGTGTGGCTCCTATTGTGGCGTTCTAGGTTACTCGTCCGTGTAAAGGCTTTATCACACAGATTGCACTTGTATGGTCTTTCTCCAGTATGGCTCCTAGTATGGTATGCCAAATGATGCTTCAGTGAAAATGCTTTGTTACATAAATTGCACTTGTATGGCTTTTCTCCAGTGTGGGTTCTACTGTGGCATTCTAGGTGCTTCTTCAGTGAAAATGCTTTACAACATATACGGCACTTGTATGGCCTTTCTCCAGTGTGGGTTCTCATGTGTATTTTAGCATATGCAATTTCTGAAAATTGTTGGTGACATTGATCGCATTTGAATGGTTTTTCTCCAGTGTGGGTTCTCATGTGTCTTTCAGCATATGCATTGTCTGCGAATGCTTTGTCACATTGGTTGCATTTAAATGGTTTTTCTCCAGTGTGAGTTCTTATATGAATTTTCAGATATCGACTCGTTGCAAATGCTTTATGACATGTTTGACACTTGAATGGCTTTTCCCCTGTGTGGGTTCTTGAGTGGTATTCTAGCTTACTCTTCCGTATAAAAGATTTATGACATGTTTGACACTTGAATGGCTTCTCTTCAGTGTGGGTTCTTGTATGGTATTCCAGATAACTCTCCCGCATAAATGCTTTCTGACATGCTTGACACTTGAATGGTTTCACTTCATTGTGGGTTGTTCTGTGGTATTGCAATTGACGCTTCTGTGCATATGCTTTGTGGCACAGATTACACTTGAATGGTTTTTCTCCAGTGTGGGTTCCCATATGGCCGTTGGAACGTGAGTCTGTGCGAATACTTTGTGAGAGAGTTTCCATTTGTGTGGCTTTTCCGGAATGTAGGTTCTACTTTAGTGCTTTAAAGTGTGTGTGGTTGTTGATTCCTGATCCCTGCACTGCCTGGTTATTCTTCTCTGAAAATGCTTTAGTGCATAAAGTGCAGTTCTCTGGTTTCCTCGAGGACATTGGTGTCCATACTGTACAGTTCTTCAGTCTGTGCAAATACTCTGTGACATGTCTTGGTTATTCTCTAGTGTGGTAATATTGTGATGTTCCAAGCTATTCTCTGGAAAGCGTGTATGACACAGTGTAACACTTGCATGGATTGTGGGTTCCTTTATGCTTTTTTAGAAGTTGATTCTATGCAAATGCTTTCTGATACAGATAAATGTGTGTGGTATACCTTCAGTGTGTGTCTTCTTATTTAACTCTGTGCAAATATTTTACTTTATAATGGGTTTCAACTTCTAAACTGAGATGTTGAACAGCAATATATTTTATGTAGGTAGTTCTTTAAGTTGTATTGATAATCATGGTGGTTCCTGAGGATGCCAAACGTTCTGAGTTTATTTTGACCATAGCGTGAAATCACTTTGACCCTTGGAATAACTGGCTTTATTCAGAGTACCTACAAACAATATCAAATTGAGAAGTAAAGAATAATTATGTTAATTTAAACATGTGATGCACCAAAAGAAATCACAGGAAATATTATGAAATCAATCTCAATACGAAGTTGTGGAAATGGGGAAGCTCACTAGAAAGACAAAAGATTGACCCATATTAAATAAAAATTCTGATATAAAAGCCTTTCAAATGAGCTCAAACAAAAAGGATGTATTTTTGTCTTGACAATTAATCCTTGAAATTGGATCCAAATATAACGTTAAAATAACCATCGCCAAACAATACGTCAGCCACGGTAAAATTCAACTGCTACATGTCCCATTGCTTCTTTACATATGAGATTACAGGTAGCCGCAGAATTTACTGACCAGTTGGGTTCCAATGTAAAAAATTGTTTAATTCTATCAAATTCATTGCATTTTATAGAATTTAATAACTTTAGTCATGAATAGGCATTAGGGTGGTCCTTATGTGGCATCAAAAACTAAATGGATACTTTTTAAATTTCTTACCCCTGGATATTGTTATATGTAATGAAAAACAAATTAAACACCAAAAAATGTAAAGTTATAATATGATTAAGAGGTGCCACACTCGTCACAAGTTCTCATTGGACTCTGCAGCAAATCGACATTCCATTTCAGATGGAAAACAGGTGAATAATGATGTTAGTTATGAGTTAATTTCACCTGAACTATCTGGAGGCGACAAAGTTGAAAGATTACCAGTGGTTATTTCTGGAGGTGTTCCCAAGTTGCCAGCAGGAACAGGTGAAGCAATGGCCAAAGCAGTGGTAGACTGCTTGAAAGACTGGAATATCAACGACTGCGTTTAGGCTATGTCATTCGATACAACCAGTAGCAATACTGGCATTAATCTTGGAGCTTGTACACTTATCGAGTTAAATATGGGAAGACACTCCATCTTTCATGCCACCATCACATAATGGAAATTGTTGCAGATAAGGCCTTTAGTGCGTGTGACATGCAGTCAACTGGTCCTGACATTCTGTTCTTTAAGTGTTTCGAGCAACATTGGCAATTTATAGACACGGAACAGTACACAACTCTTGGTGATGGCGTGGCAGACAATGAAGATATTATAGTGTTTTGCAAAAAGCAGTTGGTGATAAAACATAAAAACACATGATGACTATCAGGAGCAGCTGGAACTGACAATCATCTACTTTAGTGACATCCCTGCAAGAGGAATCCAGTTCATGCAACGAGCATGGTGGATGGCTCGTGTCATCTGTGCAATCAAAATAACGCCCTTTCGTGCACAGTTTGTCAGGATTAAACGTGAGCAAGCTGGTATACAGAAATTTGCTATCTTTGCCTCCAAGGTTTATGTCCGCTACTGGTTTTAGCTCTGCTTGTAGCTGCAGCTCTTGCAAGCGACTTGACAATCCTCATCAAGCTTCTTAATTATGGAATCAAAGCTGTCTCTAAAGTGGCTAGCAGCGCTTTTTAAAGACATTTTTGGCACTTGATTGAAACTCTTTTATCACTGTCATTTTTTTAATCCTGACATCTCTGTTGCAGTCAAGCGTGAGTTGGTGAAGGCCTTGGAAACACAAGAGCACCCTCCAAAACGGGTAATTGTTGAAGTTGCTGCAACACCTTATCAGCGAAAAGACTGTTTCTAACTTCGTAACCAAATTTCCATGTAGTTTCTTTGAAATGTCGAGTCTTCCAACAGAGTTTCTGATAGTTGATCCACTCGAATGGGAAAAGCCACCAGACTACCAAGGTGCCATCGAGTTTGTTCGAACAATGAAGGTCGTTAATGACTGTGCGGAAAGGGGAGTTGCACTTGACAATGTGCAGAATTTCAATAGTATTCTCACAAAGAATGAGGACCAAAAACAATTCCTACTGCAGTTAGTGGAGCAACATCAGCAAAAGTATCCATATGCAGTTATGCACCGAAGCAGACAGTAACTAAGAACTCACGACCGTAACAAATATTAACGAGTTGTAAATCTATCTGTAGATTATCACTGTCATTTTTTTGTGTAACATAACAAAATTGTTTATAATTTATTTTGTGTGTAGTCAGTTAGGGAGTTTAATGTTTCCTGCTATCATAAATACCTAATTACCTAATACCTATTAAGAACAGTATTTGTTACAAGGAATGTGACTTTTCTTGCAAAAAAGTTAACGGTGAATGTGAATTTTTCTTACATTCAACAGTTACTTACAACTAGCCGCTTGTGGCACCTTTTCAAAACATCCAATAATTCCCAAAAAAATTGTATATCATTTTCTTAACACAAAGAACAATATTGAGGGGTAAGACTTCCAAATTTTCAACTTTCATTTTTAAGGACCACCCTAATAGGCATGTTTATTTACTCTTGGTGTCAGATATCATCAGGTAAAATTGGGTGACATTAGGACACACTAGGACAAGGACTGCCTTGGCTCAACGCCGGGCATTTGCTGTGGTTGGTCCCTCTACTTGGAATGACCTTGCCCCTTCATTAAGGGCTTTTTCTCTTTAGTCTCTCGTTCTTTAAAGACGTTTCTTTTCCCCAGGGGTTTTCGTGCTGAGAGAGCTTCGGAATAGTTATAATGAGAGAGGCACTATATAAATCAAGATATAATACAATACAATACACTCAGTAAGTACTCACTTCTTTGGTAAAACCGTAGTTTACAATGCTAGTCTATTGTATATTGTCAATTTAAAATGGAAGCTGAATTGATGAAAATAAGTATTGGCCTAAATGGAAGTTGGATTGATGCAACAAATTCTTTGCTTAAATAGAGGCTGGATTGAGTAAACTAAGTCTTTGCTTCAATAGAAGCTGGATCGATGAAATTTGTTGGCTTAAATTATTATTATTAGTGCTATTGACGAAAATAGTTGGTTATCCCATAGTTTAGGTTGCTAAATTATTTGAATGTCTTCAATACCGCACTTGACGTTGGTTAGTAAGCAGGCTACCTGTGTGCCTGATAACCATCATCAATCCCGCTTCCATTTTATGAAGAAATTTTTTTAATCATTCCAGCTTCCATTTCGGTAAAGTCCATTAAAAAATTACCCAACTTCTATTTCACCCACAAAATATGTTTCATCAATTTAACTTTTATTTAGGCAAAGAACTATTCTCATCGGTCCAGCTTCTACTTACGGAAGCAATTATTTTCTTAAATCCAGCTTCTATTGCATCAAAAACTTAGTCTCATTAATCCAGCTTCCATTTACGGTAAAAATCATTTCCACCAATCCAACTTCTATTTAAATACACAAATGGTTTCATCAATCCCACGTTCATTTAGGGAAACCATTTTTTCATAGATCCAGCCATTTTAATTTGACGATATAAAATAATTTACCAACCTAAACTACGGGTTTGCCTAATTCTTGTCTAAATAGAAGTTGGATTGATGAAAAGTTCTAAGTTAAATAGATGTTGGATTGATGGCAATTTTCATGGACATTCGAACACTGCTGACATACCAACGTCACGTACGCATTGAAGACATTAAAATAATTTAGCAACGTAAACGACGAGATAACCCACTTCTCTTATTACTGTCAAACTTTTGTCGAATAGATTATATACATTAAAAAGGAAAAAAACTAACTTACCAGAATAACAAATAATTATGAACAGCATAATTATCGTTCTATTCCGTAGGTCGACAAAATGGCGTTAGAGAAATAAACATTCACCGAATTACGTGGAAGCTGGAATCTTTATTTTCCTGTCATCTGGCGATTGAATATACTTTCACCAACTAATCAAACGAAAATTTTCATAGTGTTCACTGTTCAGTTTTACAGTAACTCATGAACACACATTTCAGTTTTTAAACCGTTTAAAATACAGCATTTACATCAATTTGTATGTTCCACAGTTAATTTTAAATATAATGTGTAAAATCTGGCTTCAACCTTTGAAAGTTTACAAAATAATAGGCCTACTGGTTGCCTAGTGGATATTCTTTCAGCCTAAGTAGCCTAAATGCAGCGTAGCCTAATCTTATGTTAATCTTCGAAAATTTCTCAGCGTCCACAAAAGCCACGTCAGGGAGACCAGCTTATACCCGGCACTATATCAAATTAAGTCCGCAATAGCAAAGCTATTCGTTGCGGTGTCAGGTCAAAATCCGGGGTGGTCAAGCCGAGAAGACAGCATGGTGCCAGACTGATAATCGGCCATGATGTCCGTGTGGTTGAGCAGAAGTATGATATCATAATCGTGATATGATAGCTTGAAGAGTTTCAGTCGTGAGCTGGACGTAGCAGGGGCGAATGCAAGAGGATGAAAAAAACGCTAAACCCACAATGCACCTGGACTCCGGAAAGAACTTCCCTCTCAATTCCGCAATTCTCAGTTTCTCCACCAGCACCACAATTCACCCACCGTCACCTGCTTCAGGTTCAACTGCTCATCACTCCACAGGCTTTCCATTCGAAAGTCAAGCCTCGCCATTTAAAAAAGTCATACTCTAGTCCATCCGATCATGCAATTTATGTCATAAACGTTTTGACCTGATTGATTTTCTCAACTACAGTTAGCACTATCTAAGTTCCCATATTAGTTAAGAATTATGCAAAGTTTAGTCAGTGAAATAGTTGTGCCAACAATGCCTAAAAATGAAAGGAAATACTTTTTATAGATGATTCAGTATCTATAGGCCTACACGTAGGCCTACTATTGTAGCTAATGGAAAATAGTGTTCAACCACAGAAACAAAGCGAGATCTCTCTAGGCAATGGAGGATTCTTGTCGTGCAGGGAGACATTAATGTTCTGGAAATCATTCTAGACGACTCTGTGACGATATTGATCATATAAATTTTAGATCACCTGAATGTCGAATAGCCTATGTGACGAAATGGTTGAATTTTAAAGTTTGTTTAGCACTGTTACCATGGCTACCGTGACGCTCTATAGAGAGACACATTTAGTGAATTTTCTGAAGTTGATTATTTTGTTTAGTTTCATTACCAAGGACACCGGAAAGGTCAGATTAATCAACAAGTCTAGTTCATTCTGTTGATTTTTTCTCAAGTTTAATTTTATCACCAATTCACCATAATTTTATGTTTGATTGTTGTCGGTTCATATTTCATCAATGTCTTATTTTAAGCAATGCATGTGGAGTTGTGGACCAGTAATTCCTCCTATGTTAGTTAGATTAAAATAGTTCAAACTGTTTCGACTACTTAAAGTTGATTTTCCAGAAGTTGGGGGACCTACTAGAATGTGTGAGTGGGGTAGGGGGACGGCGAGCGCCGAAGGCGCGAAGCTGCGATTGCCGAAGGCAAGAAGCCCATAACGACTAGGGGTATGGGGAGCGTCGTAAGCTGCCCCATCGGGGTCTGGGGCTCCGCCCCACAGGCTCGCAATTTTGAGCATTAATTTTGGTGCCAAATGTAGTACATTTTGGGCTTTTATTTACCTCAAATTTTTCACCGATGATTTCGATATAAAAGTAGGCCTACCTAATCCATCTAGATCTGTGAAAAATATGACTTTATTATATGAATAAACTGGAAGTGACAAGGGTTTAAGACAGGGATGGCCAACCCGCGGCCCGCGGGCCACATTTGGCCCGCGGGCTGTTGATTGGCGGCCCGACGACCATTTTGTAAATAATTTTTTTGGGTCCTACGCTTACTTATTAACCCTACACTGGGCGGTCTGGGCCTACTACTACAACATTGCATAATAGTGATGTCTAAAACACAAAAATTTAGTGTTGTAGTTCTAGTGACATAGTGTAGTCGTAGGCTACCTGTTTTTGAAAAGAAAAACATATGAAATAAACATTTGTATTTCTTTCGAGCCTGTGAGAACAAACACTTGCGGCCCGTCGCATGCTTACCAACAACTGCAGTGGCCCGTAGGCCGAAAAAGGTTGGCCCCCTGGTTTAAGAGAATTGAACGGAAAAGAGTAGAATAAGCTCTAGAACAGTACGTGTTTGTCAAAACTAGGAACATCGGCAGGGAGGAAGCCTGGACGGGTCATTTTTCTCAGAATACCGTTAAGGCGTTTATGTTCCCCTACAGTGGCAAATCCCCCCCCCCACCAAACAGAGGAGGCATAACGTAGCCGTGCGAGGATAGTAGCTCTAACAATGTCAAAGAGACGTTCACCGTGGTGACCGTGGGCTACCAAAACACGTAGCGCGAACATGGATTTTCGGGGTTTGCAGCATATTTTGTCCATGTGTGCCCCAAAGCCAATCCGATCAGAGATAGTGACGCCCAAAATAACCATCTCCTGGACCAGCTCGATGCCAGGGATGAGGGGAGGGAGGGCAATAGGTTTGGACCTCGGTCGTTTGACAACCATTTCTCTGGTCATAGCATGGTTTAATTTAAGATTGCTAATGGATGCCCATTGCCCACTTAGAGATATGGTCAAGTTCAGAAAGAGTGCTGTCAATGCAGGAAGCAGGGACCAGCTTGCAAGTAGCTATCGTCTGCATATTTAGGGTGACGGTTTCTACTGTATTTAGGTTTAAGGCAAGAAATGGCTATGACAAAATCAGTAGGTCCAAGGCCAGAGCCTTGTAGTATACTGGTATTAGGCCTAATGCTACAGAAGGGAGAGATTGCAGAAGGCAAGAAGTTCCTAACGACTATTATAGGCGGTATGGGAAGCGTCGTAAGTCCCCCAATCGGGGTCTGGGGCGGAGCCCCAGAAGCCGACGCAATTTTGAGCATTTGATACCAAATGGAGTGCATTTTGGGCTCTTGTTTGCCTCACAATTTTCAAAAGTTGGAGGGGACCGTCCCAACCTGTTCGAAAGTTGGGGGGGGACGCGTCCACGGTCGTCCCAACCTGTTCGAAAGTTGAGGGGGAACGCGTCCCACGGGTCCCATAGGGTGGTTGCGCCTATAGGTGGCGGATATTTTATTGACAGAGCTCTATATGGCACTTTTAAACCGATTGATCTATTCTTGTTGCCTGCCGCAATAATAACAAATAATTATTGCTTTATCTTTCTAAGTTTCTATTGCTACTGATTGAACAGGATGATTGGTGTTCTTTCAATCTTTTGTCATTGACTGAAATTGGCTGACTAACTCTTCCACGTTGACATCACGTTGACATCAGGGTTCATATCATCATCAGTTACATCATCACCCCCTCATGCAGGTTCTCCACTCCAAACTAAAGTTTAACTTCTTCAATAATTCATACCCAGATATACCCTGTCCTTCGCCTTCAAGAGGACGGAACGTTCACCACAACACACGAGCAAACTATGGAGAACTTAATGGAGGAAAGTAACATTCGAATCAGTGATTATTAGATGAGAATTTCTAGGACGAGGCCAACTTTCTGTAAGCAAACAAAAGCAATAGTAGTCCTTGAATATTTGATCCATAAAAATAATGCCGACAACAGAAACAAGGATCTTCTAGAAAACATCTTGGCTGAATGTATATTAACAGAAACAATTTCAACAAACTGTTTATATTTCTCATGGCATTCATTAAAATTACTTAATATAACATGTGGCACTTTATCATTTTAGCATTCTAAATTATTCGCCCATTGTAGCATATCGTTCGAGCATCAATCCAACTTCTACCTATGCTACGATTTTTTCATCAATCCAACTACGATTTGAAATTTAAAATCAACTTTACACAAACAATTCAGTTCGATGAAATTTCTGTGAGCACACATCTAATTCATGCCAAATAATTCATAGTTATAATTATGGTACTTTTTACACCAGCTTACAAGAATCTCCTTATAATGCAGACCAGTAGTCCAAACATCTGAGCAACTTGGAAAGTACAATTGGTAGTTAAATGATGTCAGCACCTTTTCCTTCATTTTCAGCCTCTACACTGTCTAGTCTAGTCAATACAGATGACACATGAGGAATAGACTAAAGCAGCCAGATCAATGTAAAATCATAGAATGCAAGATGTTTCTTCAAACGTAGTCGAAGAAGTCAAACCATTCACAACCTTTGTTGGAGACAAGGAATAACTCCGAGCTTAACTCTCAGACAAACCTTCAATATACATGACATTGTATCACAACATGATCGAATATCCTCATCAATAGAAAAATATGTTACACTTCCTGACCATGGATATAATCCTTGAATTTACTACGTAATTCCGAAAACTGTTGTAAGAAAGGATCTCTTCAGTTAATCGTATTTCCTGTGTTCAAGGATAGTAACTCGAGAGACGCATTTCAAGCAGTTCAACAAACGTGACCTCATGGGATGCATCAGAATAGTGATGATAACAATGTTCCATAAACTCCTTTTCAACATCAAACATGTCGTCACAAATTCCACAACCATAAAGTCTCATAATGATTTGAGCAATATCAGTTATCCGTGTTGATTCATCTTCAGAAAAACTCTTTTCACTCAGACTTGGAGTTTTCTTTTGCCTACACGAAATACGTAGCCGAGTGTGGCTTTTTGTATGGTATTTCAGACTTTTCTTAAATTTAAATACCTCGTGACACAGGTTACACATGTATGGCTTTTCTCCAGTGTGGGTTCTTGAATGGCATTTCAGATAACTCTTTTGTGAAAATGCTCTGTGACACAGATTGCATTTGTATGTTTTTTCTCCAGTATGGGCGCTCATGTGCTTTTTCAGAATTCTATTATGTGCAAATGTTTTGTGGCATTGAATGCACAAGTATGGTTTTTCGCCAGTGTGGCTTATTTTGTGGCGGTATAGGTGACTCGTATGTGCAAATGCTTTACGACACAGATTGCACTTGTATGGTCTTTCTCCAGTATGGCTTATAGCATGGCATGCTAAATGTTCCTTCCGTGTAAATGCTTTGTGACATAAATTGCACTTGTATGGTTTCTCTCCACTGTGGTTTCTGATGTGCTGTTTCAGAGAATTAATCTGTGCAAATGTTTTGTGGCATTGAATGCACACGTATGACTTTTCGCCAGTGTGGCTCCTATTGTGGCGTTCTAGGTTACTCGTCCGTGCAAAGGCTTTATCACACAGATTGCACTTGTATGGTCTTTCTCCAGTATGGCTCCTAGTATGGTATGCCAAATGATGCTTCAGTGAAAATGCTTTGTTACATAAATTGCACTTGTATGGCTTTTCTCCAGTGTGGGTTCTACTGTGGCATTCTAGGTGCTTCTTCAGTGAAAATGCTTTACAACATATATGGCACTTGTATGGCCTTTCTTCAGTGTGGGTTCTCATGTGTCTTTTAGCATATGCAATTTCTGCAAATGCTTTGTGACATTGATTACACTTGAATGGTTTTTCTCCAGTGTGGGTTCCCATATGGCCGTTGGAACGTGAGTCTGTGCGAATACTTTGCGAGAGAGATTCCATTTGTGTGGCTTTTCCCGAATGTAGGTTCTACTTTAGTGCTTTAAAATTTGTGTGGTTGTTGATTCCTGATCCATGCACTGCCAGGTTATTCTTCTCTGAAAATGCGTTATTCCATAAAGTGCAGTTTTGTAGTTTCCTCTAGGACATTGGTGTCTATACTGAACAGTTCTTCAGTCTGTGCAAATACTCTGTGACATGTATTGGTTATTCTCTGGTTTGATAATATTGTGATGTTCCAAGCTATTATCTGGAAAGCATGTATGACACAGTGCAACACTTGCATGGATTGTGGGTTCTTTTATGCTTTTTTAGAAGTTGATTCTATGCAAATGCTTTCTGATACAGATAAATGTGTATGGTATTCCTTCAGTGTGTGTCTTCTTATTTAACTCTGTGGAGACATTTTACTTTATAATAGGTTTCAACTTTTAAACTAAGAAGTTGAACAGTCAAAATATATTTTATATAGGTAGTTCTTTAAGTTGTATTGATAAGCAGGGTGGTTCCTGAGGATGCCAAACGTTCTGAGTTTATCTTGACCATTGCGTGAAATCACTTTGACCCAAATAAGTGGCTTTATTGAGAGTACCTACAAACAATATCAAATTGAAAAGCAAAGAATAATTATGTTAATTTAAACATGTGATGCAGCAAAACAAATCACAGGAAATATCATAAAATCAACCTCAAGCTGAAGTTTTGGATATGGGGAAGCTCACTAGAAAGACAAAAGATTGACCCATATTCAATAAAAAATTCTGATATAAAAGCCTTTCAAATGAGCTCAAACAAAAAGGATATAATTTTGTTTTGACAATTAATCCTTGAAATTGGATCCAAATATAACGTTAAAATAACCATCGCCAAACAATACGTCAGCCACGGTAAAATTCAACTTCTACATGTCCCATTGCTTCTTTCCATAAGAGATTACAGGTACACGCAGAATTTACTGACCAGTTGGGTTCCAATGTAAAAAAATACCCATTGTTTAATTCTATCAAATTCTTTACATTTTATAGGATTTATTAAGGGGGTGCGAGATGTTATTTCAGGGGGTGCGAGAAAGAGGGGAAGTATGACATTAATAAAATATTATAAATTGTTGAGCTGTCTTAGGATAAGTATGGGTGAGACCGTAAGATTAGATTCATTATTTCCACGTGACATTGCAAGCCTCTAAGACTCTGAGTCTAAGGCTTAGACTTACAGGCTTAGCTAGCCGAAGACTTGCAAGCACAAGTTCCAGTAGTAGGGCATTATATGACTCCAGTATCGGCGACAATATTAGGTCATCTACGGTTAGCCTATATAAAATCTGTATGGGGTTACAAGAAATTATCTCGTAATTAAACTTGTTTTTATTGAAGGTTAGCTCAAACTCACGTCAGTATAATAATATAATAATTACTATTTGATATTAATTTTATAATTGTAGTCAATGTAGTGTTTATTAACTACTTATTGAGCAGTATTTGTATCGTAGTGCAGCAGCGTCTTGCAGTGTTCCCGCATTAATTTGTAGGTCGTTACTCTGGGTCTGAGTACTAAGTAATTTTCACCATTTCATTGAAACATTCGTAATGAAAATGTGTCAAATAGTACTTTAATAGAGCAATGGAATAGGTAAATAAGGTCATATTTTTCTCTATGCGTGTATGGCTACAGTGTATGCCACTGTGTGGCATTGTATGCGGTTCAATCAGTGGTTCAAAAAGTAACAATTTCATGAATGCGTCTTCAAATGTGATATTACTTTTGTAGGGGTGCGAACATTGGTAAAACGTTTCCAAGGGGTGCGGGGCATAGAAAAGGTTGGGAACCCCTGGAATTTAATAACTTTAGTCATGAATAGGCATGTTTATTTACTCTTGGTGTCAGATATCATCAGGTAAAATTGGGTGACATTAGGACACACTAGGACTAGGACTGCCTTGGCTCAACGCCGCGCATTTGCTGTGGTTGGTCCCTCTACTTGGAATGACCTTGCCCCCTCATTAAGGGCTTTTCCTCTTTAGTCTCTCGTTCTTTAAAGACATTTCTTTTCCCCCGGGGTTTTCGTGCTGAGAGCGCTTCGGAATAGTTATAATGAGAGAGGCACTATATAAATCAAGACATAATACAATACAATACACTCAGTAAGTAGCCTACTCACTTCTTTGGTAAAACCGTAGTTTACAATGCTAGTCTATTGTATATTGTCAATTTAAAATGGAAGCTGAATTGATGAAAATAAGTATTGGCCTAAATGGAAGTTGGATTGATGCAACAAATTCTTTGCTTAAATAGAGGCTGGAATGAGTAAACTAAGTCTTTGCTTCAATAGAAGCTGGATCGATGAAATTTGTTGGCTTAAATTATTATTGTTAGTGCTATTGACCAAAATAGTTGGTTATCCCATAGTTTAGGTTGCTAAATTATTTGAATGTCTTCAATACCGCACTTGACGTTGGTTAGTAAGCAGTCTACCTATGTGCCTGATAACCATCATCAATCCCGCTTCCATTTCATGAAGAAATTTTTTTAATCATTCCAGCTTCCATTTCATTAAAAAATTACCCAACTTCTATTTCACCCACAAAATATTTTTCATCAATTTAACTTTTATTTAGGCAAAGAACTATTCTCATGGGTCCAGCTTCTACTTACGGAAGCAATTATTTTCTTAAATGCAGCTTCCATTGCATCAAAAACTTAGTCTCATCAATCCAGCTTCTATTTACGGTAAAAATCATTTCCACCAATCCAACTTCTATTTAAATACACAAATGGTTTCATCAATCCCACGTTCATTTAGGGAAACCATTTTTTCATAGATCCAGCCATTTTAATTTGACGATATAAAATAATTTACCAACCTAAACTACGGGTTTACCTAATTCTTGTCTAAATAGAAGTTGGATTGATGAAAAGTTCTAAGTTAAATAGATGTTGGATTGATGACAATTTTCATGGACATTGGTACACTGCTGACTTACCAACGTCACGTACGCAATGAAGACATTAAAAATAATTTGGCAACGTAAACCACGAGATAACCCACTTCTCTTATTACTGTTAAACTTTTGTCGAATAGATTATATACATTAAAAGGGAAAATAATAACTTACCAGAATAACAAATAATTATGAACAGCATAATTATCGTTCTATTCTGTAGGTCGACAAAATGGCGTTAGAGAAATAAACATTCACCGAACTACGTCGAAGCTGGAATCTTATTTTGCTGTCATCTGGCGATTGAATATACTTTCACCGACTAATCAAACGAAAATTGTCATAAATAATAATAAAAATAATCTTTTCTTTATTGACCACAGTGTTCACTGTTCTGTTTTACAGTAACTCATGAACACAAATTTCAGTTTTTAAACCGTTTAAAATACAGCATTTACATGAATTTGTATGTTCCACAGTTAATTTTAAATATATTGTGTAAAATCTGGCTTCAACCTTTGAAAGTTTAAAAAATAATAGGCCTACTGGTTGCCTAGTGGATATTCTTTCAGCCTAAGTAGCCTAAATGCAGCGTAACCTAATCTGATGTTAATCTTCGAAAATTTCTCAGCGTCCACAAAAGCCACGTCAGGGAGACCAGCTTATACCCGGTACTATATCAAATTAAGTCCGCAATAGCAAAGCTATTCGTTGCGGTGTCAGGTCAAAATCCGGGGTGGTCAAGCCGAGAAGACAGCATGGTGTCAGAGTGATAATCGGCCATGATGTCCGTGTGGTTGAACAGAAGTATGATATCATAATCGTGATATGATAGCTTGAAGAGTTTCAGTCGTGAGCTGGATGTAGCAGGGGCGAGTAAAAGAGGATGAGAAGTGAAATTAAGAGTAGACCTTCACGATCCAGCTATAACGCGCTAAGCCCGATCCTCCTCCTATCTCACACTCAGTCGTCCCGCAGTCATAACTCTCCTCGAATTGTCCAACCGATCCTTATCCCACAATGCACCTAGACTCCGGAAAGAACTTCCCTCTCAATTCCGCAATTCTCAGTTTCTCCACCAGCACCACAATTCACCCACCGTCACCTGCCTCAGGTTCCAATACTCATCACTCCACAAGCTTTCCATTCCAAAGTCAAGCCTCGCCATTTAAAAAAAAGTCATAGGGGCCTACTCTAGTCCATCCGATCATGCAATTTATGTCATAAAGGTTTTGACCTGATTGATTTTCTCAACTACAGTAGGACTATCTAAGTTCCCATATTAGCAAATTATGCTATTCCCAATTATGCAAAGTTTAGTCAGTGAAATAGTTGTGCCAACAATGCCTAAAAATGAAAGGAAAATACTTTTATAGCTGATTCAGTATCTATAGGTCTACACGTAGGCCTACTATTGTAGCTAATGGAAAATAGTCTTCAACCACAGAAACAAAGCGAGATCTCTCTAGGCAATGGAGGATTCTTGTCATGTAGGGAGACAATGTTCTGGAGATCATTCTAGACGACTCGCTGACGATATTGATCATATAAATTTTAGATCACCTGAATGTCGAATATGTGACGAAATGGTTGAATTTTAAAGTTTGTTTAGCACTGTTACCATGGCTACCGTGACGCTCTATAGAGAGACACATTTATTGAATTTCTGAAGTTGACTATTTTGTTTAGTTTCATTACCAAGGACACCGGAAAGGTCAGATTAATTAACAAGTCTAGTTCATTCTGTTTCTTTAGCACAAGTTTAATTTTCTGACCATAATTTTATGTTTCACTGTTGTCTGTTCATACTCATCAATGTCTTATCTTAAGCAATGCATGTGGACCAGTTATTCCTCCTATGTTAGTTAGATTTAAATAGTTCAAACTGTTTCGACTACCGGTACTTAAAGTTGATTTTTCCAATGTTAATTAAACTTTTCGGTAAAGTCGTAGTTTACGTTGCTAAATTATTCTAATGTCTTCAATGCCGTACTTGACGTTGGTAAGTAAGCAGTCTACCTATGTGCATGTTAACTATCATCAATCCAGCTTCCATTTCATCGAGAAATATTTTCATCAATCCAACTTTCATTTAGGGAAACAATTTCTTTCATCAATCCAGCTTCCATTTTAAAGTGACAATATCAAATAATTTAGCAACATAAACTACGACTTTACCACGTTTTCATATGCTTTCTGTAATTAAAATTGTCTGGACAATGTTGGGCCGAATATTACATGTGCATGTCCATGCATGACTCCCGCTTAAAGTGACCTGTCACCCAAATGTGTACACGACTACACGTACATGGGGTTTGGCAAGGTTAGGCTATAATGCCAGTGCAACATCTGCTTCGAAACCAGCTTTTGCACTATACCTCAATTTCAGTCGAGTGGCGGATATTTTATTGACAGAGCTCTATATGGCACTTTTAAACTGATTGATCTATTCTTGTTGCCTGCCACAATAATAACAAATAATCGCTTTATCTTTCTAAGTTTCTATTGCTACTGATGATTGGTGTTCTTTCAATCTTTTGTCATTGACTGAAATTGGCTGACTAACTCTTCCACGTTGACATCACTGGGTAGTGTCAGGGTTCATATCATCATCAGTACATCATCACCCCCTCATGCAGGTTCTCCACTCCAAACTAAAGTTTCACTTCTTCAATAATTCATACCCAGATCTACCCTGTCCTTCGCCTTCAAGAGGATGGAATGTGATGGCGTTCACCACAACACACGAGCAAACTATGGAGAACTGAATGGAGGAAAGTAACATTCGAATCAGTGATTATTAGATGAGAATTTCTAGGACGAGGCCAACTTTCTGTAAGCAAACAAAAGCAATAGTAGTCCTTGAATATTTGATCCATAAAAATAATGCCGACAACAGAAACAAGGAGCTTCTAGAAAACATCTTGGCTGAATGTATATTAACAGAAACATTTTCAACAAACTGTTTATATTTCTCATGGCATTCACTAAAATTACTTAATATAACATGTGGCACTTTATCATTTTAGCATTCTAAATTATTCGCCCATTGTAGCATATCGTAATAATATTTTCGTTTATTCAGACAATTCGGTTGACACACCGCAACCGGTTACAGTAGCAATTATGCAATTGAAACAATTCACAAGTTACAGAAGACATAAATCTTAACTACTAACAGAGCAGACAGCCTGCAATACGCGGCGCCAATGGCAGCCTACAAAGCATGTCTACCCTACGGGGCTCGAACTCGGTACCTCTCGCTCTCCGTGCCAGATGCGCTATTTTTTCCCCCGTTCGAGCATCAATCCAACTTCTACCTATGCTACGATTTGAAATTTAAAATCAACTTTACACAAACAATTCAGTTCGATGAAATTTCTGTGAGCACACATCTAATTCATGCCAAATAATTCATAGTTATATGGTACTTTTTACACCAGCTTACAAGATCCTCCTTATAATGCAGACCAGTAGTCCAAACATCTGAGCAACTTGGAAAGTACAATTGGTAGTTAAATGATGTCAGCACCTTTTCCTTTATTTTCATGATGCAAGTATCTTTCAGCCTCTATGCTGTCCAGTCAATACAGATGACTTAACTTAACTGTAAATGCGTATACGTGAGGAATAGACTAAAGCAGCCAGATCAATGTAAAATCATAGAATGCAAGATGTTTCTTCAAACGTAGTCGAAGAAGTCAAACCATTCACAACCTTTTTGGAGACAAGGAATAACTCCGAACTTAACTCTCAGACAAACCTTCAATATACACGACATTGTATCACAACATGATCGAATATCCTCATCAATAGAAAAATATGTGACACTTCCTGACCATGGAGATAATCCTTGAATTTACTATGTAATTCTGATAACTGTTGTAAGAAAGGATCTCTTCAGTTAATCGTATTTCCTGTGTTCAAGGATAGTAACTCAAGTAGACGCATTTCAAGCAGTTCAACAAATGTGTCCTTATGGGGAGCATCAGAATAGTGATGATAACAATGTTCCATAAACTCCTTTTCAACATCAAACATTTCATCACAAATTCCACAACCATAAAGTCTCATAATGATTTGAGCAATACAAGTTATCCATGTTGATTCATCTTCAGAAAAACATTTTTCACTCAGAGTTGGAGTTTTCTTTTGCCTACACGAAATACGTCGCTGAGTGTAGCTTTTTGTATGGTATTTCAGACTGTTCTTACATTTAAATACCTTGTGACACAGGTTACACAAGTATGGCTTTTCTCCAGTGTGGGTTCTTGAATGGCATTTCAGCTTACTCTTCTCTGAAAATGCTCTGTGACACAGATTGCATTTGTATGGTTTTTCTCCAGTATGGGCGCTCATGTGCTTTTTCAGAATTCGATTATGTGCAAATGTCTTGTGGCATTGAATGCACACGTATGGTTTTTCGCCAGTGTGGCTTCTATTGTGGCTGTATAGGTGACTCTTATGTACGAATGCTTTATGACACAGATTGCACTTGTATGGTCTTTCTCCAGTATGGCTTCTAGCATGGCATGCTAAATGTTCCTTCCGTGTAAATGCTTTGTGACATAAATTGCACTTGTATGGTTTCTCTCCAGTGTGGTATCTCATGTGCTGTTTCAGAGAATTATTCTGTGCAAATGTTTTGTGGCATTGATTGCACACGTATGGCTTTTCGCCAGTGTGGCTCCTATTGTGGCGTTCTAGGTTACTCGTCCGTGTAAAGGCTTTATCACACAGATTGCACTTGTATGGTCTTTCTCCAGTATGGCTCCTAGTATGGTATGCCAAATGATGCTTCAGTGTAAATGCTTTGTGACATAAATTGCACTTGTATGGCTTTTCTCCAGTGTGGGTTCTACTGTGGCATTCTAGGTGCTTCTTCAGTGAAAATGCTTTACAACATATATGGCACTTGTATGGCCTTTCTCCAGTGTGGGTTCTCATGTGTATTTTAGCATATGCAATTTCTGAAAATTGTTGGTGACATTGATCGCATTTGAATGGTTTTTCTCCAGTGTGGGTTCTCATGTGTCTTTCAGCATATGCATTGTCTGCGAATGCTTTGTCACATTGATTGCATTTAAATGGTTTTTCTCCAGTGTGAGTTCTTATGTGAATTTTCAGATATCGACTCGTTGCAAATGCTTTATGACATGTTTGACACTTGAATGGCTTTTCCCCTGTGTGGGTTCTTGAGTGGTATTCTAGCTCACTCTTCCGTATAAAAGATTTATGACATGTTTGACACTTGAATGGCTTCTCTTCAGTGTGGGTTCTTGTATGGTATTCCAGATAACTCTCCCGCATAAATGCTTTATGACATGCTTGACACTTGAACGGTTTCACTTCATTGTGGGTTCTTCTGTGGTATTGCAATTGACGCTTCTGTGCATATGCTTTGTGACACAGATTACACTTGAATGGTTTTTCTCCAGTGTGGGTTCCCATATGGCCGTTGGAACGTGAGTCTGTGCAAATACTTTGCGAGAGAGTTTCCATTTGAGTGGCTTTTCCCGAATGCAGCTTCTACTTTAGTGCTTTAAAATTTGTGTGGTTCTTGATTCCTGATCCCTGCACTGCCAGGTTATTCTTCTCTGAAAATGCTTTAGTGCATAAAGTGCAGTTCTCTGGTTTCCTCGAGGACATTGGTGTCCATACTGTACAGTTCTTCAGTCTGTGCGAATACTCTGTCACAAGTCTTGGTTATTCTCTAGTGTGGTAATATTGTGATGTTCCAAGCTATTCTCTGGAAAGTGTGTACAACATGGTGTAACACTTGCATGGATTGTGGGTTCTTTTATGGTTTTTTAGAAGTTGATTCTATGCAAATGCTTTCTGATACAGATAAATGTGTATGGTATTCCTTCAGTGTGTGTCTTCTTATTTAACTCTGTGCAAATATTTTACTTTATAATAGGTTTCACCTTTTAAACTGAGATGTTGAACAGTCAAAATATATTTTATATAGGTAGTTCTTTAAGTTGTTTTGGCAATCAGGCTGGTTCCTGAGGATGCCAAACGTTCTGAGTTTATCTTGACCATTGCGTGAAATCACTTTTACCCAAATAACTGACTTCATTCAGAGTACCTACAAACAAAATCAAATTGAAAAGTAAAGAATAATTATGTTCATCTAAACATGTGATGCACCAAAAGAAATCACAGGAAATATCATGAAATCAACCTCAATCCGAAGTTGTGGAAATGGGGAAGCTCACTAGAAAGACAAAAGATTGACCCATATTAAATAAAAATTCTGATATAAAAGTCTTTCAAATGAGCTCAAACAAAAAGGATATAATTTTGTTTTGACAATTAATCCTTGAAATTGGATCCAAATATAACGTTAAAATAACCATCGCCAAACAATACGTCAGCCACGGTAAAATTCAACTTCTACATGTCCCATTGCTTCTTTACATATGAGATTACAGGTACATGCAGAATTTACTGACCAGTTGGGTTCGAATGTAAAAAATACCCATTGTTTAATTCTATCAAATTCATTGCATTTTATAGAATATAATAACTTTAGTCATGAATAGGCATGTTTATTTACTCTTGGTGTCAGATATCATCAGGTAAAATTGGGTGACATTAGGACACACTAGGACTAGGACTGCCTTGGCTCAACGCCGGGCATTTGCTGTGGTTGGTCCCTCTACTTGGAATGACCTTGCTCCCTCATTAAGGGCTTTTCCTCTTTAGTCTCTCGTTCTTTAAAGACGTTTCTTTTTCCCCCGGGGTTTTCGTGCTGAGAGCGTTTCGGAATAGTTATAATGAGAGAGGCACTATACAAATCAAGATATAATACAATACAATCAGTAAGTACTCACTTCTTTGGTAAAACCATAGTTTACAATGCTAATCTATTTTATATTGTCAATTTAAAATGGAAGATGAATTGATGAAAATAATTCTTGGCCTAAATGGAAGTTGGATTGATGCAACCAAATTCTTTGCTTAAATAGAGGCTACATTGAGTAAACTAAGTCTTTGCTTCAATAGAAGCTGTATCGATGAAATTTTTGGCTTAAATAATTATTATTATTATTAGTGCTATTGACAAAAATAATTCTTGTCTAAATAGAAGTTGGATTGATAAAAAAGTTCTTGGTCAAATAGATGTTGGATTGATGACAGTTATCATGCACAGGTAGACTGCTTACTTACCAACGTGAAGTACGGCATTGAAGACATTCAAATAATTTAACAACCTAAACTACGGGTTTACCACCTAAAATACGGGATAACCAATATTTCTTGTCTAAATAGAATTTGGATTGATGAAAAATTTCTTGGTTAAATAGAAGTTGGATTTATGACAATTTTTGTAGGCCTACACTGCTGACATATCGACGTCAAGTACGGCATCGAAGACATTAAAATAATTTAGCAACTTAAACTACGAGATAACCCACTTATTTCATTACTGTTAAACTGTTGTCGAATAGATTATATACATTAAAAAGGAAAAACTAACTTACCAGAATAACAAATATTAACAGCATAATAATTATCGTTCTATTCTGCAGGTCGACAAAATGGCGTTCGAGGAATGTAACATTCACCGAATTACGTCGAAGCTGGAATCTTTAGCCTACTTTCCTGTCATCTGGCGATTGAATATAATTTCACCGAGTAATCAAACGAAAATATTCATGGTGTTGAGTTTTACTCCTAAACACACATTTAAGTTTTTAAACCGTTTAACCCTCGGGCTACCAAGGGGTGGTTGCCACCCCCTAGGTTTTTTTCATCTCAAACTTTTTCCGTATGGAATAAAAATTTGACCTTTTAGGTAGCTGTAGGGGGTTCATTTACACACGTTTTGAGGTAAAATATGAGATGATATCTCACACCGTTCAAAAGTTATAGCCAATATACCCGAGGCACCAGGGGGGGGTGGATACCACCCCCTAGATTTTCGACTATATCTTATCCGTCATTTAATATTAAGAGACACAAATTTTACCATTCTATAGAGGGAATGTGGGGCTACATTTCTATGGTCACTGAGTTGACCTGAGACAACCGGAAGTGCTCAAAATAAATAATAACACGCGTGATATGTGTTAAAAATGGCTGAATGGAAGGACTCCCCCCTTAGTTTTTTGTCTGTAGCATATTCATTTGTCTTCCTGGAAGAGAAACAAAGATACCATTCTTTAGAGGGAATGTAGGGCTTCATTTGCATACCTACATCTTTGTCTTTTGAATACCGGAAGTGATCAAAATAAATAATAATACGCGTAATCTGTGTGAAAATGGCTGAATACAGCATTACAACGTAAACCGATAAATATGTGTGGATATATATGTATGGATGTACATTTATACTATATAAACATGTGTAGGGATGATTTTGTGTATCTTTTATACATAGATTAGTTTCAAAACACACATAATCTTATATTTGTTTATCCAAAAGTACAAAATGTACGCAATAATATAAAATATTGCTAATTAATGGGTTCCATTGTTAAAAGTGATGTAATTTCGAGGTGCATTCACATAATGTACAACTAAATATACCATTCTGTGCAGAAATGAATGCTGAATCCAATGCTATATTACAAGTTATGATATGTGAAACCAAACACGAAATCCAGGGGGTGGTGGTAACCACCCCCCTTGGTAGCCAGTGTTACAAAAAAAGCTTGGTAGCCCTAGGGTTAAAATACGGCATTTACATGAATTTGTAGGGGCTATGTTCCACAGTTAATTTTCAATATATTGTGTGAAATCTGGCTTCAACCTTAGATGCTAGCTGGATCGTGAAGGTCTACTCTTAATTTCACTTCTGAGCGACTTGCACTCGCCTCTGCTGCATTCAGCTCACGACTGAATAATCTGGAGCTCTGTGCTTAGCTTTGAGGAGTGATCATTATTACAATTGGGTAGGCCTAAGCTTATAGGGCCTACGACAAGCAAATGCAAAATCACCTTCAGATTGATCGTCTGAAAATGAAGACTTTTAATCGAATAATTTTGATCAATCAACTTGTATAATATGCACTAACTTAGAAAACGCCAAGAAAGACATGATCTAGGCCTATTAGCAGCTCACACCCATTCCCGATTGTTTAAATAAAAACTACTTTTTCGAAATGACAACATTTCTGCATCTGTGTTCCTAAATGGTAAATAATCTCAATGCTTCATCACGTTTGTCTGCGGTCTACTCGTCTCCTTTTAATCCTTATCATTGCAATCATTGTCTTCATCATGAATGTCTCTGAAAATGTGAATACCACCTTTTGAAGAGAGCCATGGCAGACACGTAGATTTAGTTATCAGCAACAGCATCTAATTACATTCCCTGTTGTAAAAGTATCAATCTAGCTGGCTCTCTCTTTATCTGTTGCGTAACTCATTCCTCTTTTCTACCTTCTGACGAATTCAGCCAAATGCAGCACCACCACAAACCACAAGGAAGCAATTCTGCTTTCCAGCTATCTCTCTTCTATTATCTAATCACTGTCCCCCCCTCTCTCTCTCTCTCTCTCTCTCTCTCTCTCTCTCTCTCTCTCTCTCTGAGAGAACGCAACGCAAAAGTGTCACTTGAAGAAATTAACTCTCCAGTTAGTAACAGGATAGAAACCCCCCCCCCCCTAAAATTAATATCTCTAAGAATGGTAAAATGCTAAAACAGTGATCATTGTCAGAAAGTGACCATTTTACGTCGCAAAAAGTCATTTCTAACACAAGCAACTTAAACTTCATGCCCATATCACATGTTGCACAAAACATTGAAAACAATATTGCAGAATTGCAATGCAATTTTTACCCAGAAAGAAGAATTCGAAACTGTTCACTTATTGAAAGAAGATCCAAGTTCCATGAAAACCCAAGAAAAATTTCAACAATATAACCGAAAAATGTCTTGTCTGAAAAGTCTTTAAAAAATTAAACGGACATTATGCTTCGATGAGAAGTCTGGAACTCTGGACTACACTGTAGACTGGCTTACGGATCCGTCAGTTCCTGCAAGACAAACATTAATTTTAATGATTTTTTGCATTGCTGAACTTGCTGCATTTAAGATTATTATGATTTATTGTCATCGGTGATTTAAATTGGATGTTTTCTTTTTAATGTTAGAAATACTCTTGACAACAAACTGACAGCATTCACAAATAACCCCTAATAATATAGGCATACTTAGGCGATCATTTTTAATTTAAACAGTTATCTTTGAAAAACATTTAATTGTCTGTTTGGTACGAATTAAGGGGTTTATATAATGTACGTATCATACATATTTATAATTATGTGTACATGTATGTATGTATGTATGTATGTATGTATGTATGTGTGTATGTATGTATTTATGTATGTATGTATGTATGTATGTATTTGAATTGAATGTATGTATTTATGTATGTATTCCTGTGTCTGTATGTATGTCCGTATTTATGTATGCACGTATGACTGGATATATTTAAAGCGGTCATGTAGGTAACTAAGTATTGCATGTTGCTCTTCAAAAATTCTCTGAAAGATTATGATAGTCAATATAACTTATCTAAGACCGAGCAACTCAAGATTAGCTGTAAATTTTTCATGGGTTCCATTCGATACTTCACAGTAACAGATAATCTAGTAGTTACGTTCACTAGATTAATCAAGTTCCACTGGCAGTGCATTCCATTCCTGTGAATTTCAATTTCTGATACAGTAACATTGATTACGATGAGTTCTCTCTCAGAAGGAAGTCCATTGGATTGTATGCATCCACGGGATAAGATGAGTTAAGTGGTTTCCCGTTGCCTGCCTCACAGACAATAATTTATGGGTGAGCAATTTGTCCAGGATCGCTAAGCAGTGGCTTCATGTAGATTCGAACCTCAGACCCTCCGGTTACAAGGCACAGATCATACCGTGACACCACCGCGTCCCCTATAGTAATACTACAAGAGCAATGATTGTATCTATTGTTACCTGCAATATTGTAATCCTATTATGTTATGCTAAGTATGTTAACCTAGATAATTGCTACATTAAACGTACAAGGCCTTATGTGGAGTGTTTATACTACCTGGAAGTCACGGACGCCGAAGCTTTTTCTAAGCTCCTCCGAAACTCCAGCTAACGTCGCGGTCGTTCCAACAACGAGGAGTTGGCCGCCGGCTTCTGAGTTTTCTCTTATCCCCCTTGCGATCACTTGTTCCACTTCACTGGTAGCATGTTCCAATCCAACAAGCAGGACGATTGCTGGGTCACAGCAAACAGCCTAAGACGTAACGACACAATGATATTATTCACGGACCGTGTTATACATGTAGGCTTACATACTTTTTTTAATATTTGAAAAAAACAACTGCAAGCAATTTCGTGGAGTTCTCTCGTTTTACGAACTTGCTATGAAATCTAACTGTACACAATGATTTTATTTACGGACTGTATTATACATGCGCAGGCTTACATCAATTTCAATGTTTCGAAAATAAATGCAAACAACTTCGTGGCGTTCTCACACAAACGACCTAAGATCAGGGATTGACTATTCGCCTAGGAGATGGCAGCGCTGGTCGATTTGCTACCAGTTCGTCTGGAAGCATGGAAGGATTCTCCAGTATCGGCGCTTTAGCGAGGGGCTAAAATGCGCTATATTAAGTGCGCTGATACATACACGTATAGATGCACATTCATCTCGTTACCATAACGGTCAACATTGAATAAAGCTCCGGCAACTTTGTACACTCGACGTTCAGGCTTCTTACGTGTTACCGTATATTTCCAATTGGAAGTCATCACTTTTATCGTATCATAGCACTTCGCTGTGAGATGATTTTACATGCAGCCAAGTGTATGCGGTTGATTTCATCAGAAATACTCGGTTACGGAGGTAAAACTGTTATACGGAAGATGCTGTCTTGAATATTCGTTAAGCATTGTGCTTACACAAGACAATCAGACTTATTAGGTTTGTCTCAGTGATTTACTTTTCTGCTGAAGTAAGACGTTTACATTTACCACAAGCATAACCATAATTTTTATTGTTTGCACCATTGTACAGAACGATAAACACTTGCATATTAACAGTAGAACATTACAGGATACAAGCAATAAGAGATCCCAAAAGAGGCCGACGCCCCGCTAGTTAGGGCCACCTGTACATCATCATATACGAAAGTTGTTGAACCAATTTTAACCAGTGTTTAAATTGCTGGCCCAGATGTGCCTCCATAATTATATCTACAATTTAAAGCTTAAGCCTAACTGGCGAATCTAAACCCGATATATTCGCCATTTGGTATTCGGATAAGCATAAAATGTGTGAAACAAGGTGTATATGGTCGATTATGGTAGCAGGAACAAATTTAGATGACGGGTCTGCTCTTTTCGGTGGCGGATATCATAGTTCAGGTGGCGGATCTCAAAACCGAGGTGCTGGATCTCAGATCCGGGGAGATCCGGATGAATTTAACCACTGAATTTATCATCCGATTAGATAGAACAAACTGAAGGCAAACCAGAAAAAAGAGAAAGACAGAGGTTCATGTCAGAATAAGACACCATAAAGAATGATACCAAAAGGCATAATATTTATCAATACAAATTGATGGAGTTACGTGTAGATGATAATAAAGGACTATACTACGTCAGTAGTATCAAAATTGCAACATAATAGGGTCAAGAGATTAAGTGAGTAATGGTTAATTAAAAAGAACACATTTTTTATTTTAAAAATGTATGCAAATTGAAGTTCACGTGGTAACTCACTCCAAATAACAGGTCCAACACATTTTCATAGAAAACAATCTTAAATTGGTTCTAACATATTCGTATCTGTTATGCTCTAGTAATGTACGAGAGAACGATAGCAGCTTTACAAAAGAACTCACTCAATGTTCCTGGTAACAACCCACGTTCAAGGCGATGTATAAATTCACCAACCTGAAGTTTTTTCTTTGGTCGATAGCTAGAATTCTACATAATTGAAAATAAAGTTTAGAGTGACCAGCAAGGAGATTTTCGCTATAACATGAACAGCTTTTTTAAGGATGACCACTTTGTAAAGTTTTGGATCTAGCCAAGTTTCAGTAACAGGACGTTGGATTAGTGGAGTATGTATACCCGTTAGTTTAGAAATAATACTTCGGCAAATTGGTTACACTTAGCAAGTGACTCCCTCGCACAATGAAGAACGTAAAAAACCTCTCAAAAATTGTAAAGCTTAGATGACATACACGCTGGAAAGTATCGTCGCATTTAGATGGGGACAAGTTGAGGATATCTCGAGGAAACACCACGGAAATATCTTTGAGATGAAGCCTCAGATACATCAGAACGCGTTTTCCAAGATCTAGAAAACACAAAATACACTAACATCATCATGTTTTCCCGAGGTACAGAAGATTACCTTGTATAAATTATAGTTACATAGTCATATGCACAATATACAGTAATATATAATGGTATAACAGATTGCATTACCCCATCCTTATCGAAGTCTTTCATTCCATTAACTTTTTGCTGCACTCGACTCTGCGACGCAAACATTCTAAAACTTCCTTAGAACGCACTTGCATCGATAGCCGATTGTTCAGCGCTTTTGTATGGTATATAAAAGGCGATATAATTATTAAGTGTTTTGATACATAGGCCTACATTAATATTTCGCTGTAGAAAGAAGACGTCAACGGCCTTGACAGTCAAACCATTTCGCTAAACTTTTTATTTGACAGTCGTGTGGTGTGCATGGCTAGTAATTTATCAGCATCACGGATGCAAACGCTCAGCGCATTCGAATAATTTCATGTATAAACAGATCTTGATAAACTATGAAGTGCAAGATGAAGTGTGTACTATGCAAAATGGTGTTGCGCAATGTAGAACATACAGACTCACCTGGCTTTCCGTGAAGAAGCAATCCTCTTCCTGCATTGCATCTAAAGGCTCTAACAACGTCCCGACAGTTAAGAAACATCTTGGAGAAAGCTGCAATGGAATTTAGGTACTGGACGAGGTCAGCCTGAGAAACACAAAAAGTATATAAAATAATCACACAGCCGAGTTTCTACAGTCACCCAACATAGGCCTTGTTGCCACGTCTATTTACGCAAAAGTGAATTAAAAGCGACTCTTGGTAGGCTAATACTGTCCGAACCAAAAAGAAGTAACCGAAGAAACTCTTTAAAGAAATAATTAACACATTCATATGTACGCTGTTGGAAATCCAGTCATTTGGATTATCGCAATGTCCTTCGTAATTCGTGGGAAGTGCAAAAACAATCCAAAGGTAACACCCAGCATTCAGATTCCTTCGACTGTACTAACAGATGCAAACAATTCCGGGAAAACAGCTCCAGTCACCGTTGACCACAATCTTCCAGTGGATGAACTCAAAACAACACAATAAGAGAAAGACCCACATAAATGCTGTCAAGCTATTCCTACTGTGTTTTTCAAATTCCTCGGAGCAGCCCGTCAGCCAGGAACTTTATCGGATCTCCCGAATGATATTTCAACTCTCGGTTCACTACAAATTACAGCTACTTGGTTCGCACTGTATATCAATTCATCATGGCAATTATAGTGAACCTAAAGATTGATGTCCTGGTTATTAAGCTGATTACGGCTTGATTTTGGTGCGCTGTAATGTGATGACTTGTGTATTAGACAACGGCACGAACGACGTTTTAAATAAAAAAATTATAAGTTTTATGCACTCCAACCAATAATTTTTCCAGCAAACCAGATGAGACCCACCGGGTTAAATAAATAAACTATGAAACAGTCTGTGGCAAAAAAATATAATTACAATTTATTCTGCAGTTGAATTAAGTAAATCTGTGGGTTCTGTGCAATGTGTGGCACAGTTCTGCTATGGTATATCCGTGCAGGTGCTCAGTACATCGAATGTACTTTAAAACTCAATGAAATTGAAACGTTGGAGCGTTGTGGCAATACGTTGCAAGAACAGTGACGTCTCAGAAAACGCTGGTCATAATTTTTATGGCGACCGAAATTAAGATGGCCATGAACTCTAATCTCTGATGGTAACGAAGTTAAACAATCTAAGCATCTATAGGATGTAAAACTAAAATGATTTAGCCTGGTAATGCATAGAGCACATCTAGTACTCGTCTTCAGATCCTCTTAGAAGAGTTTATGTATGCAGCTATCAGTCATATGGACAAAGTTGTCTTCAATGTTCGAGAAAAGTGCAGTCCGCAATAAGTGAGGAGGTTGGTTTGCTTGTCGCGTTCAGGTGATTTGCGCTTTACACATCTTTCATGTAGTCTTGATGTAGCAACACAGTGACGTATATAATATTATAGTATCTTCCATCCTAGTTGATAAAGCTACACCAAAAGCATGGCAACAGTTTCTCAGAGGCAGAAAGAGTAAGAATTAAAGCCACATTCAAGAACCATCAAATTCTAACTTGCTATTGACTAGGCCTAACTAACCTTCATGTTTTCTTCGTCTGGTTTCTGTGGCTGTTGTTCGACCACTGCATCCTCAGCCATTCTGATTTCCGCTCCATCAGCGTCCTCGTCAACGGTACATCCTTTCTTATCACCTTCATCGAAGGCACCGTTATTCGCCATCTCTTGAAAATACGATAAAAACCTTTAGAAAATTGAACATAAAATTCTACTTTTCATGCCCATAAAACACCATTTGACCCACTTGCAAAGCTTATAATTTACGTCTATATTTCACACACGACCACCACGTCAAGCTAGCACCCTCAATACTGACACGCTGCAGGCAATTATTGATGAAGAACAATGGCTGGCCCATAAAATACTGATCCGTCATTGACACATAAAACCAGTCTTTTTCAAGGCCACAACATTATATGGAAGGCTTACAATCGTACTGTAGTCATATTCCTATTTCATTTCAGCCTACTATTATAATAGCCTACACAGAAGTTGGAAGAAGCTTGGGACAGTGAAAAGCTTGAACATTTGACATCGGCATATCCACTATGTGATAAAATACTAAATATTGTGTTGTAAATTCAAAGAAAGAAATGTACAAAATGTTAACCAAACAATAACAATAAGAAAACATTCATTTTACTTGCATTTGTTTACCGGAATAGGCCTACTAGTTACCCTAAAACAGAAAAATAAGTAAAAGCTTCCATTTTAACTTGACGACATAAAATAATTCAGCAACCTAAACTACGGGTTTACCGCATTTGTTTACCTGAAAACCATTAACCTTAACACAGAAAAATAAATAAAAGACCTGTACAAATCGGCAAATGATTTAAAACTTTGGCACATCACTCAGTTGCATCAGAAACACACAACATGGCAAACAAACATGGCGTCTCTTCATTATCAATCGCCGTTAAAAGTTGATTAACTTAAGGCGGTGCTTAATTAAAATTTAATTTGTTATTACCTGAAATTGACCTGCATACGAACAGTCTAAAACGCACAATAGAAGATGAACCGACAATTGCAAAGCAGAGAACTTAGTATTTTAATTTTAATTCGACACAGCTGCTAATTTTAACACTTGAAACCGAACGCCAACGGTCTTTACCAGCAGTGCGACCATTCCATTTTCTTAAATCCCAAGCTCTTACCATCAAAATCAAAATATTGGCCAAAAAGTACCAATAAATTCCAAGTTACTGATAAGGAAAAAGTTACGATGAAAATATATTAAATGCGTTTTAGCAATCACAATTATTTACAAAAATGCCTGGCTAATAACTGGCAAAGAAAAAACCGTAGAATAACCCTGAATTAACAAATTACAATGCTAACAAGTAACAGTAATAATAAACGTCTTTCAGATAGACCCACTGTGAGAGTTTTCTTTTAATCTGATTCGCTGCCACAGTGTTAAAAATACTGCAAACAGTAACTGTTGTCTGTAGAAAATCCCAAGATTGCTATGCAAATCCCCAGATCCCCAGATCGCAAGTCGACCCTACAAAATCCCACAATATTGGGAAAAATCCCAAGGAGTGGTCACACTGTATACTCTCAGCTATGACGTAATTGTGAACGTTACTGCAAATCTAATTATAGTCAACAGCGACATTCCCAATTACGTCATAACTGAATTGTTTTATTATAGCGCGATATTACTCATTTTCATATTACGCTATAATACCATTCGTTAAAGTTTATGGTGACATTCTAAACATAATTATGACATAATTATGTCTGTTTGTTACCCATACAATAGTCTATTGTAGGGATAACAAACAATAGTGAGTAAGAGTCAATGACCAGTTGTTATAATCAAAGGGAAAATGGAGGTACAATGACCGTGGGTCAGAAGGAGAGGGGATATGCTATTACATCGGAGCCATGTATCACCCCCCCCCCAGGTGTATTGTACAGACCATCTTGTCGAGAGCCTCGATTCTATATTGGAGGAAATAAGTGGCCTACCGGATAGGGTGTCACGACAATTCGTCTACCGACATTTCGTCTACGACACTTCGTCGAGCGACACTTCGTCGAACGACATTTCGTCTACTAAGTTATTTGATATTGTCACTTTAAAATGGAAGCTGGATTGATGAAAAAAACTGTTTCCCGAAATGGAAGTGGGATTGATGAAAACATTCCTGTGTTGAAATAGAAGCTGAATTGATCGAAATAATTTTTCACGTAAAAATAAGCTGGAAATCAACCTGAATGCATGGATGAAAATAGGTTTCCATTCAACAGAAGCTGGATTGATGAAAATAATCTTGTCAGTAATTAGAAGCTGGATGCCTGAGAATATATAGCACGTTTTAGCGAAACTATAAGAAAGCGGCCTCTGTTGATTAGCCGTAATGGATACAGATACACTAGTAGACGAAATGTCGTTATACGAATTGTCGTAGACGAAGTGTCGTTATACGAAATGTCGTTCGACGAGTTGTCGCGGAACCACCGGATAGTATGGTGATTCTGGGAGGAGACTTCCATCAACTCCCCTCAGAGAGGATCCAGAGCATGGGACTAATGTCCGAATTCGAGGGACCTAAACATGAGGGACATTCGCTGCCATCGCTGGATAGGGTATACTCTCCTTGAATGGTCTGTAGACTGTACAAAGAATGTCAAGCAGTGAAATCTACCATCAAGGGAAGCGATCCCGAATCCCTACAGCTCTGTCTATCTCTCTCTCTGTTCTAGTGTCTTCTGTCTGTTTTATCTCTCTCGTTTGGCGAAATCAGTGCAAAAGTGTCAATTGAAGAAATTACCTGTCCTCAATTGTTAGTCACAGGACAGAAATCTCCCTCTGCAAATTAATAAATCTAAGAATGGTAGTAACATTTGTTCCCTATCCCTTAAATTTATCTTTATCGTCATTACTTTCCCTACATTTAAATAACTCTAAAACAGTGATAATTGTCAGAAGTGACCATTTTACTTTGCAAAAAGTCATTTCTAACACAAGCAACTTAAACTTCATGCCGATGTCACATGTTGCACAAAGCATTAGAAACAATTGCAGAATTATAAAGTAATTTTTACACAGAAAGAAGAATTCGAAACTGTGCACTTATTGAATGAAGATCCAAGTTCCATGAAAACAATCTAACCATAAAATGTCTTGTCTGAAAAGTCTTTAAAAATTTAAACGGACATTATGCTTCGCTGGGAAGTCTGGAGAACTGGATTACACTAAAGACTGGTTTACGGATCCGTCAGTTCCTGCAATACAAACATTTCATGATTTAATGCCTTGCTGAACTTGTTACATTTAAGATTATTAGTAAGTCTTGTCCTCGGTGAATTAAATTGAATGTTGTTTTTAATTATAGCAATACTTATGACAACAAATTGAGAGCAATCAGAAATAATCTCTAATAATATAGGCCTAGACCAAGCCCCATTTTAAACAATAATCTTTGTAAAACATTTAAATGTATGTATGGTGCGTATTAAATGGTTTATCTAATATACGTAAGTATATTTATTTGTGTGCGTGTGGGTGTATGTATGTATGTATGTATGTATGTATGTATGTATGTATGTATGTATGTATGTATGTATGTATGTATGTATGTATGTATGTATGTATGTATGTATGTATATGTATGTAGGTATGTAGGTATATATTTGTATGTATGTGGGCATTTATGTATGCTTATATGACTTGATACATTTAAAGGGGTTTCACGTTGGTGTATAAGCAATGCTTGTCGCTCTTCAAGATAGGTAGGTAGGCAAGTATGTAACCTAAGTAGTTATGTTGTTCTTCAAGATCCTCTGAAACTATCAAAGTCAATTTAACTTTATCTAAGAGGGAGCATCTCAAGATCAGCTGTTAAGTTTTCATGGGATCCATTCGATATTTCACAGTAACAGATAAAATAATAATTATTTTTGTAAACTAGATTAATCAATTTCCATTGGCAGTACATTACATTCCCGAGCATTGACAATTTCTGCTACAACAACATTGATGATGATGAGTTATCTGCCCAGAAGGCAGGTCCATTGGATTTTATGTCACCCGGGGATGAGATGAGTGAAGTGGTTTCCAGTTGCCTTGCTCGCAGACAATTATGGGTGAGCAACTTGTCCAGGGTCGCTACGCAGTGGCTTGAAGTAGATTCGAACCTGCGAGCCTTCGATTACAAGGCACAGAATATACCATGAGACCATCGAGTCCTTTATAGTAATATTACGACAGCAATAATTGTACCTATTGCTTCCTGCAATACTGTTATCGTGTTATGTTATACTAGATAAGTTAACATAGATCATTGCTACGTTAACCGTGCAAGAACTTATGTGGAATGTTAATCTACCTGGATGTCATAGATGGCGAAGCTTTTTCTAAGCTTCTCCGAAACTCCAGATAACATCGCCGTCGTTCCAACAACGAGGAATTGGCCGCCGGCTTCCGAGTTTTCTTTTATCTTCCTTGCGATCATTTGTTCCACTTCAGCGGCAGCATGTTCCAATCCAACAAGCAGGACGATTCCTGGATCACAGCACTCAGCCTAAGACATATCGACACAATGATATTATTCACGGACCGTGTTATACATGTAGGCTTACATATTTTTTTTAATATTTGAAAAACAACTGCAAGCAATTTCGTGGCGTTCTCTCGACAAATATCCACTTGCTATGGATATCTAATTGAACTCTCCCGCTTATCTAATTAATTCGTACGCAGTGAAGAAGCGCATATTTGGTAATGAAGATCTGCTACGTATAAGTTACTTTGAAAACCTGCACTAAACCTGCACAATTCAATAGTAGGCCTACTGTTGGGTAAGTTACTTCTGCACCATATTTTGCTAACGTCATCAGTAGCAAAACTTGCGCCATGTTAAACCCAAGAACTCAGGCGACCTTATCAATTAATCGGTTCTGCTTTGCGAATCAGGCGCCTTTGCTACGGGATTGACTATTGGCCTAGGAGAGGACTACTCTGGTCGGTTTGCTACGAGTGCGTCTGCAAGCACGGAAAGATTAATCAGTATCGACGCTTTTGCGAGGGACTTAAACTGCGCTGTATTAGGTTTGCTGATACATTCATGTATACATCCACATTCATCTCGTTTCCCTATCTGTAGAGATCGAATAAAGCTCCTGCATCTTTGTACACTAAACTTTCAGACTACCTACACATGTCATGTCCCCAGTTGCAAGTCATGAGTTTTTAGCGTATCAAACTTTATCTGTGTGATGGTATTACATGCCGAAATATTGTCCACAGGCGGTTTACATGCACAAAGCAACGCTGTAATTTGCAATAACTGCATAACTGCAGGCCACTGACATATTTGACTACCGTGAACAATAACACAAAGGGATACTTGTCGCCCGCATTTCATTTCCCATGCTAATGTATTACATGACTTTCCCACGTGAAATTAGTTCACCGTTAAACTGGTGTCGAAAACACAGCACGATGGTATAGAAAGCGATCTTTTAATTATAACTATTCTCATTAATGCGAAGTTCAAACATTTCTACGTTCAGCTCACGAACTTTGATTCGATTGTGCCACATAAATTCGCACTTGTCTAATGACGACACTGACCTTAACCGACCCTCACGACGTAAAGTTTTATGGTCAAGCCTGTTACTTTGAGGTCTCGTTTGTGTCGTTGTTACGCGTCATGAGGGTCGGTTAGGGTCAGGGAATAGGGTTAGTGTTGAACTTCGGCGAACAGGAATTTGACGGCATCTCCATCAACTACATGTCAACGCTGACCCGGCAATAAATTCATGGCGTTTTAGCGTATCTGCAAAATGGATGGACTTGTACGGATATGACGTGCACTGGACGGTGCTTAAAAGGAAAGAAACACGCCGCAAAAATGTAGACCGGTCGCGTAGAAATTTATTCGGGTGCATGAACAGGCAAGGTAGACGCAATAGTTAAATGCGGTGAATTAACCGACAAGGTACACGAGAAAATTAAATGCGGTGAATTAACCGAACAAGTACCACACAAAGTCTTGTATCATGTTGATATAGCTGCATGCCTTTAGATTTCGCTACAACTAAAACAGACTATGGACTAGTTTGTAGGCTATTGTTACAAATGAAGCATCATTATGTTTAAAATGTTCTTGGATACATAGATCAGTTTCAAAACAAACATAATCTTATATTTGTTTATCCAACAAGTACGATGTACTCAATAATATAAAATATCGCTAATTATGGGTTCCGTTGTGAAAAATTATGTAATTTCGAGGTGCATTCACATAATGTACAACTAAATATACCATTATTGTCATAAATGAATGCTGAATCCACTGCTGTATTACAGGATATGATATTCAAAACCAAACACGAAATTCAGGTGGGGTGGTAACCACCCCTCCCCTTGGTAGCCGATGTCGCAAAAAAACTTGGTAGCCTGAGGGTTAATCCTTGAATTATAATTGTTAGTCCAGACCAGGGTTACAATACCAGAAGTAGGATAGATAGCGCGTAGTACAGATTAATATAAGAATATAATAGGCAATAAGAAAGAGATCTGACTAATTATGCCTATGTTTTAGCTAGTTTCAATGAGATGTTGCTATTGTGCTATTTCTAGATGAGGTGCTGATCAACGTAGACACCAAGAAATTTAACCGATTTCAACAGGGCTATAGGAGTATTTTTAATCAATAATTCCTGATTTTGAGTAGGTATTAGTTTACGATGTGAAGTGAAGATACTGTAATTTAATTTTTTTTTTTCTAAATTAAGACATAATCTGTTGCCCCAAACCATTTTATAACTTGTTTGACTCACAGTTTACTATGTGTGAAATAAAGTAGGCCGATTATGAGAAGTAAATGCATTTGTAATCATCATAAAATAAGACAATATGAAGTATGGATGAGACATTCGGAAGGTCATTAATATAGATAAAAACAGCAGGGGTCCAAGTACAGAATCTCGAGGGACTCCGTATAATAAATTTAAAGATAGCTGGCTTAGGCCTACCATGGCATTTTACCTGTTGCTGATGCTGGCTAAGATAACTATAGTGAACCATTTATAGGGGTTCCTCTTATACCATAAACCTCCAATTTGTTTAAGAGTATTGTATGGTCCACAGTAGGCCTACCAAAGGCCTTTGCTTCTATGCATGAAATGATATCCAGGTATACCTATTGTCTTCTCAGATATAGTATCTAGAAAGTACAACAAGTATTTTCACTGGAAATTGGATTAGTACAGTATATGTATACCTTGAGAAATAATACATCGGCAAATTGGTTACAGTTAGCATTTAACTCCCTCACACAATGAACGATGCACAGAACCTCTCAAAATTTGTAAAGTTTAAATGACATACACGCTGGAAAACGTTGTCGCATGTAGATGGTGACAAGTTGAGGAGATCTCGAGGAAACACAACGGAAATATCCTTAAGATGAAGCCTCAGGTACTTCAGAACGCGTGGTCCAAGATCTAGAAGAACACAAAATACACTAACATTATCATGTTTTCCCGAGGTACAGAATAAATTATATTTGCAAATAGGGATAAGCATAATATACAGTAAAATATATGGTATAATAGATTGCATTGGCCCATCCTCCTATAACAGTCTTCCATAGCATTTACTTCTTGTTGAACTCGGCCCTGTGACGCAAACATTCTGAAACTTCCTTAGAACGCACTTGCATAGATAGCCGAGTGTTCAGCGCCTTTGTGAGGTACCCTAAAAGGCGCTACATCAAGTGTTTTGATGCATTCATTAATATATCGCTGTAGAAGGGAGACGTCAACTGTCTTGACAGTCACACAATTTCGCTAAACTTTTTATTTGACAGTCGTGCGGTGTGAATGGCTCGTTATCTATCAGTATGACAGAAGCAAACGCTCAGCGCATTTGAATAATTTGATATATCATGTGTAAGATGAAGTGCGTACCTACTACGCAATGCAAATTTATTATGTTGCGCAATGTAGAAAACACAGCCTCGCCTGGCTTTCCGTGAAGAAGAGATCCTTTCCCTGTAGTAAATCCATGGCTTCTAACAAATTGCCGACATTCTAGAAACATCTTGGAGGTATCTATAATGTAATTGAGGAACTCGACGAGGGCAGCCTGATAAACACAAAACAGTATCCATGTAAAATAATCACACAAACATCACATCAAACCGAGTTTATACAGTCACCCAACATTGGCCTAGTTGCCAAGTCTATTTAAGCAAAAGTGAATTTAAAGCGACTCTATTGGTCACTATGTCCGAACCAAAGAGAAGTAACCAAAGAAACAATTGTTGTGCACGCCAGCCAACCAATCATTTTTCCAGCATTCGTTCATTCATCATTCAAAAATTTATATAGCGCCCCTTCATGGTAACTACTCAGAAGCACTCCCAACTCCAGCCCGGGCTAATAGGTAAGTCCCAACTTTCAAATTTTCAAATGGCCATAAAAAGCATCAGTACATGATCTAAGGTTTTGTATTATAGGTGTCTGCTGTGCAGGCAAACGGGACCACCAGGCACCCTATCTCAGCAGAGCGAATGGGCGGGACTACCCCGATACACGCTAACAGAGGTCTATTGGGTGGCTGGTGCAAGGCCAAGTTGGCATCGCCAGACCAGAGAGACAACTCTATACTTTAACTAGATGAGACCTACCGGGTAAAATAAATAAACTATGAAACAGTTGTGATGAAAAAATATAATTTTACAATTTATTCTGCAGCTGAATAGACCTAGGGGACAAACTGTGGGTTCTGTGCAATGCGTGGCAGTTGTGGCACAGTTCTGCTAGGTCAAATCTGGGCAGGTCCTCGGTACTTCGAATGTACTTCAAAACTCAATGAAAATCAAACGTTAGAGCGTTGTGGCAATACGTTGCAAGAACACTGACGTCTCCTAAAACGCTGGTCATATGGCGACCAAAGATTGCCATGAATTGTAGGCCTAATATCCGATGATTACAAAGTTAAACAATCTAAGCATCTAAAGAATGTATAAAAAATGATTGAGCTTGGTAATGTAATGTAACACAGTGATTGTAGGGCGCATCTTAATAGCCTCTCAGAAGCCTTGTGGACGCAGCTATCAGTCAGATGGAAAAGTGGTGTCCTTAGTGTTCGAGAAAATACAGTGCAGTCCGCAAAGAGTGAGTAGAGTTGGTTGGTTTGCTTGCTGCGTGCAGGTGATTTGTGGGTTACACATTTTTTACGTAGTCTTGATAGAACAACACAGTGCCCTATAATAGGCATATTTTCCCTCCTAGTTGATACAATACCCCAACCCATGAACGCATGGAAACAGTTTCTCTGAGGCAGAAAGAGTAAGAATTGAAGCCACACTCAAGAATCATCAAATTCTAACTAGCTATTGATTAACCTTAATGTTTTCTTCATTTGGTTTCTGTCGCTGTTGTTCGACCATTGCAGCCTCAGCCATTCTGATTTCCGCTCCATCAGCGACCTCGTCAACGGTACTACCTTTCTTATTACCTTCATCGAAGGCACCGTTATTCGACATTTCTTGAAAAATAAGGCAAAAGCAGGAAATCCTCCTAAGTCCGGTCCCAAATTATTTCACAGCATTTTTATAGGATCACCGTCACTTTACAAACCGTTTATGGTAAACCCGTAGTTTAGGTTGCTAAATTATTTTATATCGTAAAATTAAAATGAAAGCTGGATTGAAGAAACAATTGTTTCGCTAACTGGAAGTGGGATTGATGAAACCATTTATATCTTTAAATAGAAGTTGGATTGATGGAAATAATTTTTACCGTAAATAGAAGCTGGATTGATGAAACTCAGTTTTTAATGCAATTGAAGCTGGAATGTTTTCCATGAAAATAATTGTTTCCGTAAGTCGAAGCTGGACCCGTGAGAAAAGTTCTTTGCTTAAATAAAAGTTCCATTGATGAAATGTATTTTTTTGGTTAAATAGAAGTTGGGTCATTTTTTTCATTAAATGGAAGCTGGATTGATTAAAAATAATTCTGCATGAAATGGAAGCGGGATTGATGACAGTTATGATGGACATCGGTAGAGTGCTTACTTACCAACGTTCTGTACGGCGAAATAATTTGGGACCGGACTTAGGAGGATTGCCCAAAAGCATTAGGAAATTGAGCATAAAATTATAAAGTTTCATGCCCATAAAACACCATTTGACCCATTGCAAAGCTTCAAATTTACGTCTCAGAAATAAAAATGGGTTGGTTGCTACTACATTTCACCAGAGACCACCACCTCAAGCTGGTCCACAAAATACCGACCCGCTGATCCATCATCGACACATAAACCAGCCTTTTTCTAGGCTACCACGTTACACCGAAGGGTTACGATCGTACAGTACACGTTCTCTATTTCATTTCAACCTACACAGAACTTAGAAGAATCATTGGCAGGTAAAAATGCTTTTTTCACATCTGCATATCCGCCACGTTGTAAAAACTGCTGCCCACCACTCAGTTATTAAAGAAAAGATATTATTATATTATATATTAGTTACATCAGAAACACAACGCTCAAACAAACATGGCGTCTCTTCCTTATCAGTAGCCGTTAAAAGTCGATTAACTTAATTTGTTGAAAATTAAATGTGTTCTTACCTTAAGTCGACCTGTGTACGAAAAACGCACAATAGAAGATAAACAGACACTTGTGAATCGGAGAACTAAGTATTTTAATTTTAATTCGACGCAGTTGTTAATTTCAACACTTGAAACCGAACGCCAACGTCTATGATACTCTCTCAGCTCTGACGTAATTGTGAACGTCACTGCATATCGAATAATAGTCAATGTTTTGACTAAAGACGATAAGTAAGGTGGAGCAGAACCTGGCATAATCTTGAACATCAGAAGACAGATTTTAAAGGATAATCTCAGCCTGTATGGGTAACCAGTGTAGTGATAACTTTGTATAACTTTGTATGTACAGCGCCGTGCGTTTGCCAGCGTTTAATAAAGAACACACTTACTTACTTACTTAGTTACTATCTATATCTCAGGATCTATATCTCAGGACGCTCACCACACACCGCCTTTATTTTAATTTACGGCGGTGGATGGCACTATGGCGGTTTTGATGCACATACCAAATGCAGGCCAGGGTGAGAATTGTCGGGGGGTTGGGGTTCAACCCCCTAGTCTTTCTTAGGCTCCCATAATAAAGTCTACATTTCACACCCAAACTACACACAAATCAACGTCTACCCCCCCCCCAGTTATGTTTTTGACAATTCCCATACTGATGCAGGCTGCTAGACGTCTGCCTGTCTGACTCTCTGGGTTTTGACCCCTGCCTATCGATTGTGTACTGTATACCTAATGTAAAAGCACTCCAGGATCAATTAACAAACATACCAAGGTCATGTTCACAGTTACTGTAGTCCGTTCATTAGGCTAAAACCTGTAATTATTATTAGCATAGCCCACAAATCCTCCGAGCTGTCGAATAGACTAACGGCAGAGGCTAAGATCCCAGTTTTATCGTATTTTTATGGCCGTGGTATGAGTTCAACATAACTAGAATTTTAAATCGTGCTGGCATGTAAACTTCCGACACAATTTTCGGTCCGGATAACTTCTGTCTAGCTTATCAGCGTTTGGGAACAAGTGTTTGTGCATGGAGAATATGATGATCTGTAGGCCTATCTGTAGTAATATGGACCATTAAGTCCTAAGAGAAGAAAATGACCCTCTGTATTGTAGAAGAGAGCTAATCAGGGTTAATAGAAGAATATTATTGGTTCGCATAGATCCTTGATAGGCATTTGAGAACAATTAGACCTACAGTTAGGCTACGTCTATTCACAATAACTCCGACTGGACTGTAGGCCCTACATGAATAATATCTGGCCTAGATTCCTCCCCCGACAATACTCACCCTGAGTCTAGCACACAAATTCTTGAAACATTCTTTTTATTTAAAAAAAAACTGCATTTGGAATTGGCAATAGGGTGAAAGTGCCAATTACCGTCAGGTACCCAGTTTCCGTCATAAGCGAGCGTTTTAGATAAGTTTCTTTTTTGCGATTTTCCGGAAGTACATTATTATTGGGTCACGTGCTGCTTAACGATCGCTTGATTAAAATGCTGTAAAAGTTTTATTTAATAACTATTCACGTTTAAAGAAAAAAAATTAAAATCTTGCGTATGTAAAAGAGTGTGATATTTATCCGTTTTCTCGATAACGAACGACTGACAATTTTGAAGCTTTTCTTTGTAATTGTTTAATTGTGATCATCACCGCAACAAACAACGCATACCATAGACTTTTCTCTGCAACATTTTAGTATTTTACGACTAATTTAATGTTATATTCGTGAAATAATATCGATGACGCCAACTAACTTCTGAAAACAAGCAAAAATTAATTACCGTCAGGCTATGACGATAGATTTTTTTAGTTACCGGCATGACGAAAGTAGACAAATTTTGAATTACCGTCAGGCTATGACGATAGATTTTTTAGTTACCGGCATGACGAAAGTAGACAATTTTGATACCGTCAGTACACGGATATAGCACAATGATTGTGGCATGGTCAAAAAACTTGACATTTTTCTTTGTGATTGGCTTTTCTGAGTACCATCTTGCTAAAAATCTTTAGAGGGTCTAAATTTGATATTCATGAAATGATGGTTTCATCTATTACACTCCTAAATTTTTTAATAACTTCATCATTTGTGGACCAAACTTAGTGCAGTTTCTTCTAAGATAATTAAACTATACAGTTTGGTTTCATTATGCCCCATTTTATAAACCCCAAATACATAATCTAACCCATTACCCATTAAACTAAATTTATTCATATAACATCGTTATGATGAAAGTTTTCTAACCAATCTATTAGCGTTTGGGACTTCTCGGTCGTGTGCTCTTGTGACAAACTGTGAAACAAGTCTCCAATGATGAAGTCATGACAAACAGTCAAACTAATCTCCAACATAATGTCAGTGATGAAGTCATGACAGTGAAACAAGTGTGTAACCTAATGTCAGTGATGAAGTCATGACATCAGTGAAACAAGTTTCCAAGCATGTCAATGATGAAGTCATGACAAACAGTGAAACAAGTTTCCAATCATGTCAATGATGAAGTCATGACAAACAGTGAAACAAGTGTGTAATGTAATGTCAGTGATGAAGTCATGACAAACAGTGAAACAAGTGTGTAATGTAATGTCAGTGATGAAGTCATGACAAACAGTGAAACAAGTTTCCAATCATGTCAATGATGAAGTGTACAAAAAGTCAAGCATTTCAATAATATTACTGATGATTAAACTATAGAGTTCGTCATTATGTCCCATATTATAGGCCCCAAATAGATTATCTAACCCATTACCCATGAAACTAAATATATATATAACTGCGCTGTACATTTACATGTTATGCAATTGAAATCTTAACTACTAACAGAACAGACAGCCATATAACATCCTTTAATGATCCTTATGATGACAGTTTTTCTAACCAATCTATTAGCGCTTGGGATTTCTCGGTCGTGTGCTCTTGTGACAAACTGTGAAACAAGTCTCCAATCTAATGTCAATGATGAAGTCATGACAAACAGTCAAACAAATCCCCAACATAATGTCAGTGATGAAGTCATGACAGTCAAACAAGTGTGTAACCTAATGTCAGTGATGAAGTCATGACAATAATAATAATAATAATAATAATATCTTTTCTTTAATAAGCGCCTGACAAACGCACTGCGCTGTACATTTACATGTTATGCAATTGAAATCTTAACTACTAACAGAACAGACAGCCTGCAATACAAACAAGTCTGCAACCAAATGTCAGTGATGAAGTCATGACAGTGAAACAAGTCTCTGATCTAATGTCAGTGATAAAGTCATGACAAACAGTGAAACAAGTGTGTAACGTAATGTCAGTGATGAAGTCACGACAAACAGTGAAACAAGTGTGTAATGTAATGTCAGTGATGAAGTCACGACAAACAGTGAAACAAGTGTGTAATGTAATGTCAGTGATGAAGTCACGACAAACAGTGAAACAAGTGTGTAATGTAATGTCAGTGATGAAGTCATGACAAACAGTGAAACAAGACTGCAGATAGGCATAAAGTCAGCAGAAAATCCATCAAGAACTCACTAGAACTGTTCAACCGGCAGCTGTTGGACAACATAAGAACTTCAAAAACTCCTAAATGTAAAGAAGCTTAAGAAGACATACAGTGTGAGAAGTGAAATTCCTGAAATGTTCTGGCTCGTTTGTGGGGAAACCTTTGAGGAATCCTGGATACAGTGCCAAGGTTGGGTGCACAAATTCTGCACTCAACTGGATGATGGAGACTTCTAGCTCTATGACAACTTTAAAAAAAACTAGACCTAGTCTACTAACGTCGGACAATTTTTGCCCTTTTCAATTAAGTCACCTAGGCTAGGACCCTAGATTAGTTGTGGCTCTTTTCTATTTTAAAATTTGGTGTTTTTTCGAAGTAAACTTACTAATACTGAGACAAGGGTGAGTTGTGTTGTTGTATAAAAAGTTGTTAATGTTGAACTGTGTTGTTGTATTAAGAGAGGGTTGATACTGAGCTGAAAGCCGAGAATCAGTGTTATAATTATTGTAAAACTGATCACATTGAGCATAAGGCTAAATAACAGTGTTACATTAAAAACAGTACTTATGTTAGTGTTGAGCACAGTGTTGTTATGTTATTCTGTCAAAAACTGACATAGGCTACAAGGTTCTATAGGCTATGTAATTACTATTATGTCTCCCCTGGACAGATCGTGAATTTTCTAGTTGGGCATTAATTTGTTTTGTGCTCTTGACAAGTTGTTTATTTTAAGTTTTCAGATACAGCAGAATCTGTGCTAAGCTTATATAATTTTGTTGCTTTTATTTGCTCAAGAAATAAAGCATTTGGGATTAAAACACCTGGCGTCTATTTTTGATTTTCGCTATTGTTTTGGACGATATCTAGACGTCGGCACTATGTCAGGTTGACGGAAATTGGTTAGCGTCATCCTCTGACTGGCCGATAACTAGATAGCGTCATCCTCTTACTGGACGATAACTAGATAGCGTCATCCTCTTACTGGACGATAACTAGATAGCGTCATCCTCTGACTGGACGATAACTAGATAGCGTCATCCTCTGACTGGACGATAACTAGATAATATTATCGTCACCATGGCGATGGATGAAAAATCAAGACGGTAACTGAAAATATGACAAAATTAGGATAAAACTACTTTTTGTAACGCATAAGGTGCATTCATAAAAACACTTATATTCGTCAACTGAAGATGCGAGCGGGTTTTTAGTCACTGCAAAATTTCAGAGTCACAGGTGATATGTTTATATTTTTAAATCCTTGTCGAACGCTTGAAAAATCTCGCTTATGACGGTAAATGGCACTTTCACCCCTAGTAGGCCCTATTTCTGTATCTTTGTTCGTAAATGTTAAACAATCTCGATGCTTCATCGGTTCTAGGTGAACAAGGAACGTGCCTGTGGTCTTCTCGTCTCGTAATCTTCAAACTTCTAAAGCGCCCTCTATCCAATGCTTCACCTCACTTTCAAAGGGTTAAAATGCAGCATGGGAATAACGTTTTCGGTGTCCATATGAGGAAGTGAAAATTGGTGGTCTAGTTGATGCAAACTGTTGTTGTGCGCGGTACTCTTGTGATCGCAGTGTACACCAGACGACGAGGTGGTAGGCCTACATTACTTGACAGGCGTGTACTGGCTCGCAGTTTCTATGCGGGTGATACCTAAATTTGCATTTCGTTTGTGTGCATATCTTGTAAGTCACATATGCTGCAGATATGCTCATGTCTTTGAGGGTTGTAGTCTTCAATTTGGTCACTGAACTACCAAACGCGTCATACAATGAATTTCTTCTGCTGAGCATTACAATGGTTTACATTAGCAAACTTACTGTTTCATTATCGATTTGCATGATTCGGTGAAAAACTTTGCTTTCATCTTTAACTAACTATTTCATGTTACTAGTTATTGTAAATCATCACAAATATTGTAAATCATCACAAATAAATGTGTTGGCTGTAGCTGCGACGATGATAATAAGATTCATACTTTATTTAATTTTTAAAATCTTGTGCTAAGAGCTAAAAATGAGAGCATTTCCAGTTGGAGGAAAATACATGTACATCCAGACGATTGACTGGCTGACTAAAATAATTATAGACTGACTGGCTGGATAAGTCACTGACACACTCAGGCATTTACAAACTGGCTAAAATAATGTCTCAATGACTGAATGACTAGCTGACTGATCCACTAATTCAACCACCTACACAACTAAACCTACAAACCAACCTATTCACTTATTCACCCGCTCAAACCCACACACTCACTTACAAACTAAGCAACTGGATG